>CM059999.1:26656356-26688971 GCA_030463065.1 Aphidoletes aphidimyza
TTTATTCGGTCCTCTTATCAACTACGCGCATACGGCAAATAACCTAGGGGCGTACGGCAAATTTTAATTCAATAAATTTTTGGAGCATTTTTTGGAATTTCAAGAATTTATTACAATTCAAATGAATGCGGGCGAATTTTGGTGAATTCCATCCTCCAATTCACTGCATTACACATGCGGCAAAGCAAACTCTATGAGGAGCGTCAAGAGAAAATGACTCTTTCTTTCATTTCGTTAGTACAGTTAGTTAGAAATGAACTTCAGAACAATAACAACGAAAATCAAACTATCTTCAAAAACGGAAACATTGAATCTAATGCAAATTAGAGTGAAATAAAGACAGAAAGAAATTATTGTTAGTCACCGTACAAATAAAATATAATGATAAAGCATAATTTTGAAAAAAATTGATCATCCAGAAAATGGAATATTTCGAAAATTCGAATTATCGGAATTGCAGTGTATTTCGAATGAAGGACTCGAAGGTTTCAAACCAAAAATTGGAAAATTGTGACTTCGTGTTGGCAATCATGTCATTTAACAAAGGAAAACTAATCAATTTTTAATGCGAACATCGGAGGTTAAGATTCGTGCATACGATGGAACTGTGAAATCGAACAGATGCACTTGTGTTGCTGTTTACATAATCTAAAACACCTAGGAGACTTAAATATCTTTCAAAGGACGTTGAAATGTGAACTAGAGTGCGCCAGTGCGAGTCCTGAATGTTTTCACTTTCATTATCTTTGAATAACACTGGCTATAATCAAAACTGGAATACAACTGATTTACAACCGCATTTTGGATTGCAGGCTCACCGTGAGTGTGTAAATCGTAGCCTAACTCTAATCGAATTGATAGGAAAACGCCTCGCTCGCACTGGCGCACTCTAGTTCACATTCATTGTAATATGGCATGGACAAATTGTTGAATGATTTGAGGACTGTGGAACGACAATATATTTTCACAAGCGCCACGTAAAATTTTATATCAGTCATTTTGTGGGCAGGATCTATTAGTGCGCCACTCTGTTTATACCTCGTTCAGAGGTTTTTCATCTTATATCAGTAGTTTTGTAAGGTCAGTTTGTAAAAAACACTTAAAAATAACAACTTTTTGAGATATATCATCAAATTCTGTTCAACTCAATCGACCGAAGTGTAATTTTTTAGTACCTTTGAAGTAAATACAGCGAAGATATGAGAAAATGAGCCAAAAGTTAAATTTTGGATTTGTTGAATATTCAATCTTCGAAAATTAATAGTTCGAAAATTCCAACTTCGAAAATTACATCTTCGAAAATTTCAACTTCGAAAATTACATCTTCGAAAATTCCAACTTCGAAAATTACATGTTCGAAAATTACATCTTCGAAAATTATATGTTCGAAAATTATATGTTCGAAAATTACATGTTCGAAAATTACATCTTCGAAAATTACATGTTCGAAAATTACATGTTCGAAAATTCCATCTTCGAAAAATTCCATATTCGAAAATTATATGTTCGAACGATATATGGGATCTAAAAGGCAACTACGATTTTAGGGGGAGATAGCGGCTCGGAGGGGGGACCCAAATTACAACGATGCCCAAAAAAACAACACCAACTGGAGGAGACGATGCCGCTAGCATCTTCGGAAGGAGAGGAGGTATCATGAGGTCGCCACAGCTGATAATAAGGCCGACCGAAGCAAAAGAGCAAATAGGAGAAAAAGCCCGTCTGACAGAAGTTGAGAAGGCCATGGAGCTGGCCAAAGAGCTGGACGACTTTGTAAAGACAAAGACGAACCTCCATAGAGAGATAGCTAGGAGGACAACGGAGTTGAGGAAGCAAATGGCTGCCGTGTTGAAAGAACAACAGCATTGGCAAAAACGGGCGGAAGAGGCCGAAAAGGCACTCGAAGAAGAGAGGAGCAAAGTAACCTCCTCACCGTGGCTCACCGCCACGGTCAAGAGGAATAGATCGGAGTCGGAGACTCCGAAAAGCCCGTCGGGAGAAAGCGCTAGGCCACCCAAAGTGACGAGGACCGGAGACGCCAGGTCCATGGAGTGGAGCAAGGTCGTAGGCCGTAGCAATGCCAAAAAGGCAGAGATCCCCAAAAACACCAGGGGCCAAGGCAAACCTACGGAGAAACACAAACCGAAGGAGATAAAGAGGGTGAAAGCGGAGGCCCTCTTAGTAGAAGTGGGCGAAGAGGGATCGCACGCCGACATTATAAGAAAATTGAGGCAGGACGGAAGCCTCAAAGACCTTGGCGATAAAGCGACCAAAATCCGACGCACGCAGAAAGGCGACATGTTGATCGAGCTGCAGAAGGACCCAAAGGTCAAAAGTGCAGCCTTCAAAGAAATGCTGGAGAAGGCCCTGGGTGAGGGAACAAAAGTGAGAGCGCTGTCACACGTGGTCACAGTCCAGGTCAGAGACCTGGACGAAATCACAACAGCGGAGGAGCTAAGCGTGGAACTGAATAAGCAGTTCACGCTGGACGAAGAAATCAAGGCGACCAGCATTTACCTACGAAAATCTTTCGGGGGAACACAGACAGCGCAGCTCAGACTCCAGGCGGGGGATGCACAAAAGCTGTCGGAGAGGGGCAGGATCAAGGTTGGCTGGACAATGAACGTGATCAAAGTCATTGAGCAGGTTGAAGTGCAGAGATGCTACAAATTGTAGGCAGTGGTATTTTAGACTGAACATATTTTATTGAGAGACTTCTTATTATATAACAATGAATACGGAAATAACATTATGATAACATTAATTATGAAGGTAACATAAATATGACAAATGCTGATTCCAAATTCTCTTCCAACACTCCCACTGAATCAGGATTTACGCTGGATTATTAACGTATTTCTTCTTCAAGGTTTTCTTGTGCTCTCGATAGATGAAAAATAGAAGTTCCAATACTTTGATGATACAGATGATTACCAGTAATATTACGATGTCCCGATTTCTAATTTGGACTGGATCCGAAATAACGATGTTATTGTTGATTGGTCCGGTACTGTCTACTGCCTTAACGGTAGCTTCGCTGCTTTGTGATCCACCCATGTTGAGAAGTAAAATGATAATGATGATTTATTCGTGAGACTGTTACGCTTTTATACAGACAAATTAAAAACAAGAAGTTATTTTAACATAAATAATATACATTAAACTAGACCAAAATATTTCCGGAATTGTTCGAATTTTGGTTTAGCCAGTGCTTTTGTCAAAGCGTCAGCAAGGTTTTCACTGGTGTTGACATAATGTATGATGCATTGTTTTTCGTGATGACGAATGTCAATATGCTTACAACGTGCCGAGTACCCATTGTTTTCAGCAAGAGAAATAGTACTCTGATTGTCACAATTAATGTTTATTGGTCGATTCGAGCCAAATATCTCATCCTCCAGTTGTTTCAGCCACATGCCCTCTTGTGTGGCCGCCGACAAGCTCATATATTCTGCCTCCGTGGATAAAAGCGCAACGGTGGTCTGGCGCTTACTATTCCAAATGATAGCACCACTTGAGCGTAGAAAAACATAACCAGTGCAAGACCTTCTGGTGTCTACGTCCGAAGCCCAATCCGCATCACAAAAACCAATGATTCCTCCACTGTTTTTCTTAAACGCAAGTTTAAAATGTGAAGTTCCTCGTAGATATCTAAAAATTCGTTTTACCGCAGTCCAGTGTGTAGAGGTGAACGAAGTATTAAATCGACTCACATTGTTTACCGAGAATGTAATATCCGGCCGTGTACCCTGCGTCAGGTACAGAAGGCTTCCAACGGCCTGTTGATATGGAATGGAATCACGGTCAATGTCATTTGATCCCAATATCAGTCGCTGATTCGGATCACTCGGAACATCTACCGCTTTGCAATCTTTCATGTTGAACCTCTCCAATAATTCTTCTATATATTTACATTGATCGAGGTAGATAATGCCATTCTTCTTGTCACGTGTAATTCTCAATCCAACACAAAATTCCGCTATTCCAAGATCCTTCATTTTGAAATTCGATGTCAGTATGTTTCGAAGTTCATTTTTTAAAATCACACAGTTTGTAAAGTACAGAACATCATCCACGTAAATAGCAATGAAGATTTTGCGTTTTCCAATTAGCTTGAAAAATATGCATGGGTCCAAATTTGAGCGTGTGTACCCAGCTGCCAACAAAACGCCACTCAACTTGTTGTTCCAAACACGGCTTGCTTGTTTCAATCCATATATGGATTTGCGAAGAACACACACTTTGCCAGAACCATCATTGAAATGTTCCGGCTGCTCCATGAAAATTTCATCATCCAATTCACCCTGCAAAAACGCCGTTACTGCATCCATTTGGTAAATTTCAAGATCAAATTCAACTGCAATCGAGACCAAATAACGAATTGATGCATAACGAACGACGGGTGAATAGATCTCATCATAATCTATACCAGGTCTCTGACTACAGCCCTTACCGACGAGTCTTGCTTTATACCTTATCACGTTTCCATCCGCGTCCGTTTTCCTTTTAAAAACCCATTTACATTTGATTGGTCTCTTACCCTTTGGAAGTTGAACGAGGCTCCAAGTTTCATTCTCAATCAGTGAATTCATTTCGTCTTTCATGGCCTCCTCCCACTGCACTGATTCTGGCCCATTCAGCGCCTTAGAAAAAGTCAATCCACTACAAAAAGCATAATTACTTTGGAAGAAATTTAATGGGTTATAAGAGCGAGTATTCGGTCGATTGACCGCATCAACGTTTGCACGGCTTCGAAAGTCCGGATCGCCTCTACGATCATCAACCGGGGAGGGAATGGTTTCATTCAAAACTCGAGCATCGGTGAACGATTCATCATGAGTTTCTGCAAGCCCATTCGCCGTCTGATCCGAAGTATTGTCCTGAGCATCAGCGAACGGTTCATCATGAGTTTCTACAATCTGATTTACCGCTTCATTTGAAGTGCTCGATGAATTACCCCTCATATTCTCTCCCCTTAATTCATCATTACATTCATCCAGAGCTCCTCTCTCCTCAATCATCATGGGATAATTAACGGTACTGTTCGACGATGATTCAACGTTGTTAGTATTTTCAAAAAATATAACATCTCGGCAGATTGTGACTTCCTTCGTAGCTTTGTTGTAAAGACGATAGCCCTTTTGTTCATCCGAATAGCCAACAAAAATATACTCGACGCTTTTCTTCTCAAATTTCTTTCTTTTTTGACTAGGAACCATTGCCATAGCCCGACAACCGAAGACCTTAAACCATGTGTAATCAACTGGTCTTCCAGTCCACACTTCTTCTGGCGTCTTTCGCGTGGCTGAGTTCATCGTAGCATTTATTAATCTCACTGCCGTTGTGACTGCTTCCGCCCAAAAATCACGAGAAAGATTACTGTCAAAAAGCAAACAACGTGCTCTTTCACATATGGTACGGTTGTACCTTTCCGCCAAACCATTTTGTTGTGGGGAATATGCACATGATGTTTGATGAATGATGCCATTTGCTCTGCAAAATTCATTGAAATTGTGATTGCAATATTCCGTTCCATTGTCAGTTTGCAATATCTTAATCTTTCGCGATCGCTGATTTTCTGCATTATTTTTATATTTTACAAAGCAATCGAAGACTTGACTTTTGTTTTTGATTATATAAATCACTATCTTCCTACTAAAATCGTCAATGAATGATACGTAGTATTTAGCACCACCAATTGATGCCGTTGACATCGGGCCACAGACATCAGAATGAACAACTTCCAAAAAATCTGATGCTCTCGATCCGGAAGAAGGAAACGGAGAACGAGTTTGTTTACCTTGTGCACACACAACACAGTCAATGTGTTTTTTTTGTTCAACTTTTAGACCCGGCAAAAAATTCATGTTTGAATATGAAATATGACCCATTCGACGATGCCACAAAATTACATCACTTTCAGTATTCGCACCATACGCACAATCAGCAGTTTTCGAAACCGTATTGAGCTTAAACATATCATTTTCAAGAATTCCGCTTGCAATGAGTTTTTGGTGTTTATTATAAATTGAACAACCATTCTTGCTGAATATTACGACATTGTCATTTTTAACAACTTGCGAAACTGATAGCAAATTAACACATAAGTCCGGTACGCATTGCACATTTTTTATAATAATTTCATTGTCAAAATTGTCCACAAAAACAGTTTTTTTTATATCACCGACGCATTCGACCTTAATTTTTTCATTGTTTGCAACAATTATATTTTGTTTCACTGGGTCACGAATATTAAACATGTTAGCTTGATTTCGGCACATATGAGCTGACGCTCCACTATCTATTATCCAAGTGCTATCGGCATTGTCAGCAAAAAACGAAGTAAACAATACTTTATCATCGTGTTTGGAATCGTTGCTCTTTTTTGGCTTTGTACATTGTTTTGCGAAATGAGGCCCGCCGCAGTTATAGCACTTAACACGTCTAACAAATTTCTTCTTCCTATTTTTTACAATAAAAGCACTGGTCTGATCCGAAGTATTATTCATGAGCGCTCCCTGTAGTAAGATTCCCTTAACGTAGTCTGTTGTCAGCGCTATATTGGAGTTTTCCATACCAAAAATTAACGGCTTATACTCTTGTGAAAGGCCGGCCAGCATAATCGAAGCCGCCACTTCTTCATCAATTTTGAAACCAGCCGCTTTCACCTTTGACCAATTCGACGTCATTGAATTCACGTATTCTTCCATTGATGCACAATCACTTAACTTTGTAGCAATCCATTGTTGCAAAATAAATACTTTTCTGCATGTACTGGTATCAGAAAAAGCATTCGAAAGCGCGTCCCAAGCCTCTTTAGCGTTGGTTCTGTCAGCAATGTAAGGGTACAAACTTGGTTCAATCATTAGAGTCAGTTCCGCGAGTGCCTTGTCATGCTTCTCTTGAATCGCTTCCGACGATCCCGCAGCTGCAACTGATTTCGTGCACGACCAATATCCGTTGATTGTCAAATAGGATTGCGCAGCTATCTTCCACGTATCAAAGTTCTCTCTACCACGCAATCTTTCAACGGAATTCACAGATTTCGACGACATATTGTATCTTTTGCAAATCTATCTACTCGCACTCTTGATTAAGCTTTAGCCCATAACCTGTAAGCAGTGGTATTTTAGACTGAACATATTTTATTGAGAGACTTCTTATTATATAACAATGAATACGGAAATAACATTATGATAACATTAATTATGAAGGTAACATAAATATGACAAATGCTGATTCCAAATTCTCTTCCAACACAAATGCATGGGCTTCGGGCACCTGGCGAAAAACTGCCAGGGAGAAGATAGATCAAAGTGCTGCAGAAAGTGCGGCCAGGAGGATCACTTTGCCAAGACCTGCAAAAACGAAGCCAAGTGCCTGTTGTGCACAGGAGAAAATAACAAACACGTGACAGGGGGACGAAACTGCCCAGCTTATAAGGAGGCAGCAACAAAGAAATGAACATGAGGATTACACAAATAAACCTCAATCACTGTGACACAGCACAACAGCATCTCTATCAATCCTCGATAGAATCCAGCTATGACGTAGCGATTATCGCTGAACCCTACCAAGTACCCGAGGGGAACGGTAAATGGATAGCTGACAAATCCGGAAAGGCCGCAATAACCGTGATGGGGAAATTCCCCATCCAGGAAATTGTTTCATGTGACGAAGAGGGCTTCGTGATAGCAGTAATAAACGGCACCGTCATTTGCAGCTGCTACGCGCCTCCGAGTTGGCCCATTGAACAGTTCAATAGAATGCTCGACGGGCTTACAGAAAAACTGATCGCGAAACCAGCGGTCGTCGTCGGCGGAGATTTTAATGCATGGGCGAGAGAATGGGGTAGCAGAACCACAAATCCGAGAGGCTTCAGCCTGCTTGAAGCCCTTGCAAAGCTTGACGTAAGTCTTGCCAACGTGGGCACAACGAGCACGTTCCATAGAAACGGCCGCGAATCGATAATAGACGTGACATTCTGTAGTCCGAACCTGATGCAGAACCTGGACTGGAGGGTATGTGAAAGCTATACCCATAGTGACCATATGGCGATAGAGTTCACCATCAACAGGACATCAGAAAAGACGAGACTGGAGAAAAAATCGAACGACCGGAAGTGGAAAACCAAGATGTTCGAAAAGGAACTCTTCGTAGAAGCTCTCCGAGAAGACGGTGGTCGTAGAGACTTGACACCAGATCAGCTGACGAAAGCCCTGATGAGGGCATGTGACATGACGATGCCGAGGAAACTCGAGCCGAAGAACTGGAGACGACCAGCATACTGGTGGAATGAGGAAATCAGCTCCCTGCGGGCTAAATGCCTCAAAATCAGGAGGCAGATGCAAAGAGCCAAGGACGAAAGCTCAAGATTAGAGCGGAGAGAAGAGCTCAATGAGGCAAAACATGATCTCAATCGCAGTATTAAAGCGAGCAAGAGAAAATGCCATAAGGAGTTATGCAAGGAAGCAGACGATAACCCATGGGGGAGTGCCTACCGAATGGCAATGAAGAGGCTTCGCGGCCCATCAATGCCGATCGAAAAGTGCCCGGAGAAACTAAACGCTATAGTCAGGGGTCTCTTTCCGCAACACGAACCTACGACTTGGCCGCAACAACAACGCGACCAAGAGGATGCCATCATACATCCAGTGTCCACGGAAGAGCTTCTAGCAGCAGCCAAAAAGATGAAAGCAAACAAAGCGCCGGGCCCTGATGGGATCCCAAATATAGCTCTGAAAACGGCGATACAAGCGTACCCAGAAATGGTTAGGGCGACAATGCAGAAGTGCCTCGATGAGAGCCACTTCCCAAACACATGGAAAAGACAGAAACTGGTTCTCCTACCGAAACCAGGAAAGCCACCGGGAGATCCATCGTCCTATAGGCCTATATGCCTACTGGACACCCTGGGAAAGCTGCTAGAAACAATAATCCTGAACAGGTTGAGGGAATACGCGGAAGGCAACAACGGACTGTCTGACATGCAGTTCGGTTTCCGAAAAGGCAAATCAACTGTAGAAGCCATCATGAAAGTTGTAGAGAGTGCAGACAAAGCACGAACAAAGAAGAGACAAGGTTTCCGCTTCTGCGGAATAACCACACTAGACGTCAAAAATGCCTTCAACAGCGCAAGTTGGGAAGCCATAGCCGGAGCACTGCAGAGTATCGGAGTGCCCTGCTCTCTGAACAAAATACTGGGGAGCTATTTCGAACACCGGCTTCTTCTGTATGACACCGATGAAGGCCGAAAGGAGTACAAAATCACTGCAGGCGTACCACAGGGTTCCATCCTGGGACCGACACTGTGGAACATAATGCACAATGGAGTGCTGAAATTGAATCTTCCTAGAGGGGTAGAAATTGTTGGATTCGCAGATGACATAGTCATCATAGTAATGGGAAAATCTCCTGAGGAGGTAGAGACCCTTGCCTCAGAGGCGATAGAAGAAGTGGGAAAATGGATGAGCACTGTCAAACTACAGCTAGCTCACCACAAAACCGAAGTAATGCTAGTAAGTAATTGCAAGAAACCGGTGTCAGCTAAAATCACAGTCGGAGAACATGAAATAACTTCAGAAAGACATCTGAAGTACCTCGGAGTAATGTTGGACGACCGTCTGAATTTTAATGAACACGTTGAGTACATCTGTGAAAGGGCAGCCAAGGCCCACACAGCAATAGCGAGAATAATGCCGAACACGTACGGCCCAAGAAGCAGCAGAAGGCGCCTCCTAGCAAGCGTCACCACGTCTCAGTTGAGATACGGCGGCCCAGCATGGTCAAACGCGCTAGAGACAAAGAGAAATCAGGTACTGTTCAACAGAGTACACAGATTATCAGCGATGAGAGTAGCGAGCGCGTACAGGACCATATCTTACGATGCGGTCTGCGTACTAGCGGGCATGACTCCTATCACCATAATGATAGGCGAGGACAACCAGTGCTACAACCTGAGAAAGACAGACGCGTTGAGTGCTAGACAAGCACGGAAGCAAGCAAAAGAGGAGTCGATGCGAAGATGGCAGACGGAGTGGGACGCCTCGGAGAAGGGCAGATGGACCCACCAACTGATCCCAAACATAGCAGCCTGGACAAACAGAAAACACGGCGAAATAAATTTCGATCTGACGCAGTTCCTCTCAGGCCACGGGTGTTTCAGAAAGTACCTCCACAGATTTGGGCATGCAAGATCACCCTTCTGCCCTCACTGTGAGCAAACCGAAGAAACGGTCGACCACGTAGTCTTTTCCTGCCCCCGATTTGAATCGGAACGAGCGGAAATACTGACCCTGGCGGGGCAAAACACAATAGCGGAGAACGTGGTACAGAGAATGTGCGCAGACGAGAACATATGGAACGCATTGGGAGACGCAGTTTCCAAAATTATGTCCAGACTAAGGACAAAATGGAACGAAGATCAAGCAGCAGAAGAACAAGAAACAGAAACGACGGGCGCGTGAGCGCAGCAGGCCCCCCCGAAGTAATACCTAACGGTGGTCCCGGGGAGGATCAGCAGGAGACCGGGAGGCGGGTTTTAGTCGGTAAGAATCCGGCACACTGTCGCGTAGCTACGACGAACTCAGTGTCTATGCAAGATTTCCCCCTCCTAACAAAAAAAAAAAAAAAAAAAAACACACATACACACACGCACACATACACACACACACACACACACACACACACACACACACACACACACACACACACACACACACACACACACACACACACACACACACACACACACACACACACACACACACACACACACACACACACACACACACACACACACACACACACACATACCAACGCTATTTTCAGGGGAAACCTCCCTCTTTAGGAACACGTATACAACTTTTGAACGGGTCAACCGATTTTGATGGTTGAGCACTATATAGTGTTGCACTCAAAAGTGTATTTTTTGGTGCGCCACTGGGAGAACTACCGTTCTCCGTGATATTAAAAAACAATGGATTTTGGAAATTTGAACTTGTTCCTGAAAAACCGGTTTTTCACACTGATTTATAGATTTCAACATAAAATCATTTTCAGTTAAATTTGTATACTCAAAATCACACGTCAAATATTTGACATTTAATGTAAACGTGTAAAAATAGTATAGAATTATTCACTTGGCCTGGCCGTGGCGAGTGAACAAAAATAATTATTTTTCTATTTATGTTTAATATTCGTCGTCAAATTCAAAACATTCAACCCGTATACGGGCCGTATATGACGGATTTGGGTATGGCTGAAATGGGTTTGCACAATTTGGTGGTGCATTCTGAGATATAAATGCGTCAAATGGTTGAAAAGGAGTTTGTTGTTGTGGTGTCATAAGTTGATGAGTATGATATTGTGCATTGATTTGTTGTGATGGTACAAAAGGTAGCACTCGGGATGGTGTCGGCACGTGTGTCGGATGCAATTGTGGATTTCTTATAATATTCCCAGCTTGAATCGGTGCAGTGACAATTGGTTGGGTAGATCGCAAATGTGGATTTGGTATGGTTTCCGTATCATCATTCAAAGCTCCGGTGGTCCTATGAAACAAACTATTGATCAGTAAGAGCTCAGTAAAATAGATTGGGAAAAAATCGGGGGTAAATCAGTTAAAAGTAATGCGGTATTACTTAGTGCATTATCATTTCGAAATTAATGCAGTTTTGAACAATAAATGACATGTAATTCATCGTGATTTAAAAAATACTCCTACTTTTTTATGTATTCGAATATTTTGAGCTTCAGGTCTTCCTCAAAATTCATTTTTGAGTATGTTTTATCATATGCTCTTATAACACTGTGAATCAATTGGATAGTGTTTTTCATCGTATCAAAACTGAGTTTGTTCCCTCTGCCGTAGAATGTATACAAACATAACAATTCGGGAGTAAGAGTAGCAAAAACCACTGATCGTACAATCTTGGAGCCACCTTTATGGCCAGCAACACCATTGATTGCTACCAAATGTTTGAACTGAAAAAAATGGAATTGAACATTTGATGTTATACTTGTGTCATGTTGGAGTAAAAGCAAAGAATCTCATAGATGAAATTAAATCTAATAAAGTACAACAAAAAGTGAAAAAAATCATTTAACTCTCTTCATTGACTGGTAGACTCATATGATGCGACCGAAATGAAAAATGTGCGATTGTAAATGAAACTGAAACTATTCGTACCAATTTTTTCTCATAAGTAGTTTCTGCTAAACTCGTTTCAAAATGTTCCAGTCCTTCTTTACTAGCTAAGGGGAGCTCCATTACTTTTTCTATTTCGCTAATGTTTGCAGTATCACCAATTGCGTTTGAGACAACCATTCTTTGAATTTGATTCAAAGTTGAATGCATTAAATTTAATTTGGCTTCGATGCGGGAAATTTGTATATTTAAACCAATTGGAAGTGATTTCTCAGGTTCATTTTCTTTGAATGTAGTTCCTTCCAAATCATCTTCCGAAGGTTGAAATGATGAATCATTGGCCGATTGAGAATTAGATGAATCATTTGAATTTTCAAAGTACTCATCCATGTTACTGTTGCTTGTACCATAGCAGTTTGTTTTCAGGTGTTTTCTCTTTCCATCATTGTCAATCTAAAAAAATCATCACAAAAAGTGTTTTATTAAAAAATTCATATTTTTTTAATTCATATGTTCAATTATCAGCTATGCCGTTCAACTATTATTCGAATAGGCATATAATATACAATGAAACTTACACTTTTCAATGTTTTTTAATTGTTATTTTCAAGTCGTCGACAACACATGACAAATAAAAACAAAAATTGTGCGATATGATTAAAAAAATCATAAAATTTAATTTGTCTCAACAGACATTACTTACCGATTTTTGAGATGGTTGTGTATTACTTTTCCGCACACCACGTGATGCGTAAAAGTATTGCGATTGGCCCAAATTTTGGAAACCCCAAAAATGATTTTTCTATAAGTTTGGAACCCACAGGAATGCGGTGGAACCGTTTTTAGCTCATGTTGATGTGGGGCTGTGGCACGTTGTCCGTGTCCGTGTCCGTGTCCGTGTCCGTGTCCGTTGTCACGTTTTTTGTTACCACGATAGCTCAAAAACGACTCCACCGATCGGTTTCAAATTTTCACCATTTTTTGGAAATTATTAGACTTAGATCCTATCAAATTTTGAGCAATATTGGTATAGCCGTTTTGGCGCACCATGCTCTCAAGTGAATATACGTTTATTGCCCTAAAAATGCCATTTTTGAGCGAAATTACCACAATTGAGCCTACTGATTGTTTTTCGAGAGCCCATTTCACTTTCCTGGGCCAAACTATATTAGTTCTGAGATTCCTTAATACAATCATTCCATATTTGATGTGAAATTTCTCAAATTTGCAGCCAAAATAGACGAAATTCATAAAATTCGTACACGTACGCCATACGCAAAATTATTAATCAATTTGCGCTCAAATGCAATCTTTGACTCGTGGACCACTATCAAAAATGGTTTGGACTTCATAGCACTAAGATTCCATCCAATTTTGAGCAGTATTGTAGTAGTCGTTGAGGCGCATGACTGACTCAAGCGAATGTGGCTATTTTGCTTGAAAATTCAATTTAATATGGAAAGTACCGCGAATATACGTACTAAATGTATTCCGCGGGCCCATTTGACTACCCTGGGACAAACTATAATGGTTTTGAGATTTAAAAATTGAATCATTCCATATTTGTGGTCATAAAATAGATTGGATTCAGAAAATAGGTGGAACCACCGATTTTTGACTCACTGCTCCGAACCCATATAAACTGCTTATTTTGTGGAAAAAATGGTTTAAATGAAATTTGAGGTCGATTGGATGACGTTTTCTTGTAATTCCACTATGTTTACTTTCACATTAAAACAAATTTTACAAAATCACTTGATGGTTAAAAGTGCGGAAAAGTAAGCCTTACGCATGTAAGCCCATTTATTTTTTTCTGCGACCGATTCATCCATAGCCACAAAGAATTTTTTCCTATTTAATTACTAGTTGAACCACCAAATTTTACGAAATGAGTTGCTGCTTGACTAGAAAGATATAGGGATTATTGAGTATTTCAATTTTTTTTTTCTCACTCATATTGGAGCAGAAGTGTATTTTAACTCCATTAAAATTGCTCAAACAGATGTAAAAAACACTCAACAGGAATTCGGAATGTGTTGATCGATTCCGTTATGTTGTCTAGTCAGTGTATTCGTGTACATTTAAATGTTGTGTCTTTAAACATTGTTGGTGTTTTTAGTACAGGTTATACTTGGTCTATATAATTCTTTTTTTTAATTCAATTTAAATAAAACCATTACGAATACACTCACTAGACACCGAGAAGATGAATTTAAACTAAAAATATATGAAAAACCAACCTTTTAAATATTGTGAACGGCAAAAACCATCAATTTCATGTATTCACTAATGATAAACCAATTGGAGTTCCCAATAAATGTTCGATTTCAGTTATTCCAGTGGAATAGCCACATGGAACCTTCTTTGATAATAACAATTCTTTTATGGCGACTAAAGACTTCCAAAAGTCATAGACTTCATTTGGATCAACAAATCCAACCCGTTTGTCACCGAAGAAATAAACTAGAACTTTTTTCTTTTCAATGTTCACCACACGCGAAGGCCACGGAATTGAATATTTTTGCTTTGCTAAAACAATTGCATCAATTTGATAATTTGAAGATTTTACGAATTGTGTACGTTTAACTACAGCCAATTTTTTATTCTCTTTAATGTGTTCCAGACACGTGTTTTTTTTAAACAGTTTGATGATGAAATTTGATTTTCTGCAAGCGAATTTTTGGCGAATGAACGGGTGACTCTATGCGGTATAATTTCAGACAGATTTTGCGATGTACTCGGTGAATGATTGTTCTCTTCGAAATTTTTCGCTGTTGACCGCGTGAACCGCATGGACCGCTTGCAATTCGACACGTTTTCACTATTACACAGATTTGATGACAATTTTTTTCCCGATTCCTTCAAATTTGTTGTTGATTGATTTTTTATCAGTTGAATATTCTTCGAACTTACTTCGGATTTAAAAGATTTTCGTCGGTTTTTTAAACGTGTTTGTCGTGTTGAATTTGATTCAGAATAGTTTATCTGCCTTGACCTTAGCTGCTTGCGCACCATTGCTCCATGTAATACTTACGACATCAACAACCAACTGACTGGTCAGTGAATGTGCACCAGCAGTAATGCCTTAAAGGCATGCGAAAAAACACATACAACAGCAATTTGACAGCATATCATAAGTGTGCGTTTATCACAATTTCAAATTTGTATTGGTTTAAGATACTCAATCAGTACACAAAAAGTCTGAGAGATCACATTTGATGCTGAGCATTTGTTGTTTATAAAACCTAAACTAATTGTGTTTATTTGCTAATGGGGAAAATAAATAACAAATCGACAAACGCGAATCAAAACCGCAATCGTGTAAATTTTCATCGAGAATGGAAAAAATTGTTGACAAAAAATTCAACTCAAAATATTGTTCAAAGTGTTAGTAGCAGAAATATTGGTAATATAGTTCGAAATGAATTTCACGGCCATGCTCAAATCGATAAACAATCAAGCACCCGAGAAAAGTTGCGACGTTGGGCATTAAAATTTAACATTTCAAAGTGCGCAGTGACTGAATTATTGAAAATACTAATTTCTGTTGGTATGAATTGGCTTCCAAGAGATAGTCGATCTTTACTTGAAACACCACGTTTAATTGAACTTGCTACTCTTACTAAAGGAAAATTATGGTAATTAAATAATTTCATAGGCTACAACGATTTTACCACTAAATATTGATTCTTTGACATTTAATCAAAAATATTAGGTATAATGGCATCGAAAAAAATGTGCGAATGATTTTTGCCAATTTGAATTCTAATTTGACCTTGAATATGTGTTTTAATATGGATGGATTACCCATTTTCGAGAGCAGCAAATACGAATTTTGGCCAATATTAGGAAGTATTTTCGGTAAATAAATAGAGTAACCGAAAATCAAGTGATAGATAGTATTTTATTTTGATTACATTTCAATTTATTTAAACAATAATTTTAGAATTTCCCCAAATCCGACCTTTTGCAATCGCGATTTGGTGTGGAGAAGGTAAACCTTTTGTACATGAATACTTGAAATCATTTGTGGACGAACTAAAACAATTAACAATATCTGGTTTGATGATAAACGGCTATAAAGTGAACATTGGTATCAAATGTCTCATTTGTGATACGCCTGCAAGGGCATATATAAAAGGTGTTGTGAATATAAAGTTCATTGTTGAAAAGCAAAACATCGTGTTTTTTTTCTTCCAGAGAGATAACAATTCATCACGGAGAACGGCAGTTCTCCCAGTGGCGCACCAAAAAATACACTTTTGAGTGCAACACTATATATACGCGAGTTTTCAGATTCTGTGTTGCCGACCGATGTCATTCGTGGAATAGGCATTGGTGTGTAGCTTAGGACCAAACTAAACGAAAGCCGTCGTCAAAATGAATTTTTGTAGAACCAAAAAAAAATTTGCTTGGGGGAAGTATGGGGGTGTTTTTTTCAGATTATATAGCATATCTCCCGGGGGGTAACTTTGACCACTGTCGTTGAGTGACCAATCGATAGTACTCCTCAATACCTTTCCAACGAGTGCTCAACCATCAAAATCGGTTGACCCGTTCAAAAGTTGTGTACGTTTTCCCCGAAAGGGGGGTTTTCCCTGAAAATTGGGTTTGGTATGTGTGTTTGTGTGTTTGTGACTTTGTACCTTCTCTCGATCTCTGTGATGTATAACATTATTTTTTGGGAGTCTGGAGGGCAGTTCAAAACCGTCGAGAACGGCCGAATTTCTTTACATATAAGAAAATAAGCAGGGGGAGAGTGTCGAAGAGTCGATTTTTTTCAAAATTCCATAACTCCGCTAATAAACAAGATAGAAAATCCGCAGATACCGCAAATGAAAGGTATTGAGCTAGGCTTTAAATATGTCTTCAGTATGAAAGAAATCTATAATCGGGTTTGGTCACCACATCGAAAAAACCGAAAAATCGGAATTCGATTTTTTTGGTTTTTCGTCATTTTGACCCCCGTACCCATTTTCTAAAATTCTGAAAAACTACACTTTGGTAGTACACCTCAATACCTATCCAACGAGGGTTCAACCATCAAAATAGGATCAACCGTTCCTAAGTTATGGAAGTTGGAATTTTACTCATCATTTTTCGCAAAAATTGGGTTTTGGCTATATGTGCTTCAGAGTTGACACTATCAAATCAGGTTATGACATAATACTAAATTTGATGACATAACATGGTCGCAACTCATATATCACAATCGAAACACATTGGAATTGAGGTCCCCTTGACTCATTTTGAGACAAAGTTGGGCCACATCGGCAAAAAAACCAACAAGTTCAAAATCGAACTTTTGGCTCCTCTGGTCATATCTTCGCCGTATTTACTTCAATGAAGTGAAATAAAAATTTACATTTTGGTCGAATAACTGAAACCCATTTTGTTGGTACGGACACATATCCGTACCGTCGGTCCACTGAATCTTTTCACACAAGACTGTGATCAATATAGCGGACGGTCCAAATAAAAGGATCGCGACGATTCATAAATAACGCAGAAGAAGGTCAACAAATAAAATAAAAAATAAAAAAATAAATAACAACTGATTTGATTTTTGGTTCGTAAAATGTTTTAAATTTTTATTCAGTTTTAATTTCATTATCTAAATATTATTATAAAATTACTCTACTTTATATTTATATATCACGGAGAACGGCAGTTCTCCCAGTGGCGCACCAAAAAATTCACTTTTGAGTGCAACACTATATATACGCGAGTTTTCGGATTCTGTGTTGCCGACCGATGTCATTCGTGGAATAGGCATTGCCGTGTAGCTTAGGACCAAACTAAACGAAAGCTGTCGTCAAAATGAATTTTTGTGGAACCAAAAAAAATTTCGCTTGGGGGACGTATGGGGGTGTTTTTTTCAGATTATATAGCATATCTCCCTGTGGGTAATCTTGACCACTGTCGTTGAGTGACCAATCGATAGTATTCCTCAATACCTTTCCAATGAGTGCTCAACCATCAAAATCGGTTGACCCGTTCAAAAGTTGTGTACGTTTTCCCGGAAAGGGCGGTTTTCCCTGAAAATTGGGTTTGGTGTGTTTGTGTGTTTGTGACTTTGTACCTTCTCTCGATTTCTGTGATGTATAACATTATTTTTAGGGAGTCTGGGGGGCAGTTCAAAACCGTCGAGAACGGCCGAATTTCTTTACATATAAAAAAACAAACAGGGGAAGAGTGTCGAGGAGTCGATTTTTTTCAAAATTCCATAACTCCGATAATACACAACATAGAAAATCCGCAGGTACCACAAATGAAAGGTATTGAGCTAGGCTTTAAATTAATTCTCAGTATGAAAGAAATCTGTAATCGGGTTTGGTCACCACATTGAAAAAACCGAAAAATCGAAAATCGATTTCTTTGGTTTTTCATCATTTTGACCCCCGTACCCATTTTCTAAAATTCTGAAAAACTACACTTTGGTAGTACACCTCAATACCTATCCAACGAGGGTTCAACCATCAGAATAGGATCAACCGTTCCTAAGTTATGGAAGTTGGAATTTCACTCATCATTTTTCGCAAAAATTGGGTTTTGGCTATATGTGTTTCAGAGTTGACACTATCAAATCAAGTTGTGATATAATGCTAAATATGATGACATAACATGCTCGCAACTCATATATCACAATCGATATACATTAGAATTGGCTTTCAATCGACGCCTATTGACTCGATTTGGAGGAAAATTTGGATTACAAGTAAAAAAAACCAAAAACTTCGAAATCGAAATTTTGGCTCATTTTGTCATATCTTCGCCGTATTTACTTCAAAGGTACTCAAAATTTGCAATTCGATCGATGGAGTTGAACAGAATTTGATGATATATCTCGAAAAGTTGTTATTTTTGAGTGTTTTTTTACAAATAAACCTTACAAAACTACTGATATAAGATGAAAAAACCTCTGAACGAGGTATAAACAGAGTGGCGCACCCAAATATCCTGCCCTCAAAATGACTGATATCACATTTTACGTGGCGCTGTTGAGTTATATATTTTTGGTTCAACGTTTTTCAAATAATTCAACAAACCTTTCCATGATGGCATCAATTGAAATTTGAACTAGTGTGCGCCAGTGCGAGTGCCGAATGAAAACGTGAATTGTATTACGGCGGAAAAATAAATTCATTTTGTTTACACAAATATTTCGGTTTGAATCGTAGCCTAACTCTAATCGAATTGTCAGAAAAGCGCACTTTGCTCGCACTGGCGCACACTAGTTCAAATTTCAATTGATGCCATCATGGAAAGGTTTGTTGAATTATTTGAAAAACGTTGAACCAAAAATATATAACTCAACAGCGCCACGTAAAATGTGATATCAGTCATTTTGAGGGCAGGATATTTGGGTGCGCCACTCTGTTTATACCTCGTTCAGAGGTTTTTTCATCTTATATTCAAGTATTTTCATCCAGATATTATTTATTTAATGAATAAATGTATTTTCTAAAAGCAAATTTTGCATGTAGCAAACATTTTTTCCACATTAAATTTAATCGAAACAAAAAAAACGTTATTTTGCTTATCATCAATGAAAATTTAGTAACCAATAAAATCCCAAACTGAAATTTGAATTCCTTTCTAAGGTGTTAAATATCACAATGCTGTGGATGGTTGTCAAAAATGCACAACTCGTGGGGAGTACTTTAAAAGAACGCATAAAATGAGTTTTCCGCGAATCGGGATAGAAAAGAGAACAGATTTTTCGTTCAGAAACCGAACAGTACCAACACATCATCGTGAAGATACAATCCTCGAGCAGTTACCCATAGATATGATTAACGATTTCATCACATCAGATTCATTGCATCTACTACACTTAGGAATAATGAAAAAATTATTACAAATCTGGAAAGATGGAAATGATTCTTTTAAATGTAAATTTACTGAACGCGAAATTGAATCTCTAAATAGATTATTAGCGAAATTTAATGCTGACATGTCAACCGATATCCATCGGGCAATTCGTGATTTAAATTGCATAAAATTTTGGAAAGGAACGGAGTTTCGGACATTTCTTTTGTACATAGGGATCGTAGTTTTGAAACACTTTTTACGAGAGCAAGAATATAAACATTTCTTAAAATTATATTGTGCAGTCGTATTGTGTTCGAATGATAACTATTTAAAGTATCTTCATGTTGCTAACGAGTTGTTTGTTCAATATATTGAAGAGTATATTGAGCTATATGGCATTGATTCCATTAGTAGCAATGTTCACAATTTATCTCATGTCGTTGATGATGTTCAAAGATTTAAAAATTTAAACAAAATTGACTCATATACTTATGAAAATGCTTTATTTGGTTTGAAATTAAAACTGCGCACTTGTAACCGACCCCTAGAGCAAATATCTCGTAGAATTTCTGAATTAGATTTAGATTATCGTGAGCCAATAGACTTCACTGAAATTGATGAAAATGCAAACGTTGATCCACTTCTTAAATATCCATTTCGAAATGAGGAAACAAATGATTTAATGTTCCAACAGATTTCGCTGGGTTCGAACTCGCTTCTGGCCCCTGTTTCACAAACAATAAAATCGTGAGAAGTTCTCAAAACTTATCATTTTTGACAACTTCTCAGTCCCGTTTCACAAAAAAAAATCATGAGAAGATCTCAAGAATTCTTAGTTTGAACAGTAATGTTGACGTCATTTGCATTGATTTGTTACAAAGAGTGAATGAGGTTATGTGTACCACGTTTTTGTTCAATGAACAGTTTTATAAACTTTTTTTTGTAAGTGATTTTTCATGAAAAATTAATATACTGCAACACTTTTTTTTTATAAATATTTAATGCGCAAAATGCAACAAATTTTTGTATGAAGCGCGACCATAATTTTTCTGTCTATATGTGCATATTTCCCTTTATGTCGCCTTTTTTGAATGCACAAAATGTGCCTGAGATGTACTTGATAATTTTCGGTACAATTTGGTGAATGGAAGCACAAATGTGCCTGAAATGTGCTTAGTTATTATACAAAATGTACAAGAATTCTTAGGCACAATTGTGCACGCAGCAATTCTTGTACATTTTGTACAATAATTAGGCACATTTTGTGCACATTTGTGCTTCCATTCACCAAATTGTACCAAATATCATCAAGCACATCTCAGGCACAATTGTGCTTTCATACAAATTGGGCTCTGTGCCCAGATAGCGATAATTATGTGCACAAACTTTGGACATTTTGCTCATTGGGATGTAATGAAATAATATATTACCGTAAAGCCTTTTTTAGTTCTCCGGAAAAAATTCTCCATACAATTACTCAATGAATCCTATACAATATCCGATTTTTTTTTGAAAAATAATATTTCTGACATTTTTTTCGGAAAATTGTAAACTATGCAAAAAAAATCTTTTGAAGCGATATTGCAAATATACACACATACATTAACGTATATGCATACTAGCAAGTCCAGTGCACATAAGCGTAGCCGAATGCGTAATCGGCTATCGTTTGTATGACAATTCATACGATGCATTCAGCCAGAGCTTCGAATTTCACTGTATGCGTGCTTGCACCAATTCAACAGTGCATTCACACACAGTGTGCGGCGCACAGACTGCTTGTATTTTCAATGTGCGTTCTGCATTTCACCGATCAGCATTTCCATATCTGCGGGAAATTTTTAGCAATCATGGTCTCCGATTTGGCTCAAATTTGGCACAGATTACGCGATTGGCAAACAAATTAGATTCCCAAAATATTTTGGTCCTAGCTTCACCGGGTTGAGTTAACGAAAAATCGAAATTTTTTCACTCTTTGCCAAAAACGTGAAATTGACCATTTTTCGGAAGGCCATATCTCAGAAACCACTTAACTCAGACAAAACAGATATATACCGTTTGAAAGCTATTGAATTGAACTTCCAAAAAAAATATATGCGAAACTTCCGCTATGGTCTGTGTCATACAACAATTTTCTAATGAACTTTCAAAATCGTGTAGCAAAAAACACCCTATGAAAATTTTCAAAATTAGCTTTTTAGATGAAGTTTCTAAAGACTTTTTCAGTTGGCTCGGGAATACCATCTCTTTACTTGAAAATTTGCTCGCAAAAGGTACCTTAGCTGATTTTTCGAATTTTCTGACTATTTATCGGCATTACAAGCTATATGTGCGTTTTTTATCGACCAAATACACCTTAAAATGACTTTATTGTTCAAATGAAATCTCAAGAGTACAAAATATACACATATTTACCATTGTTTTATTGAAAAAAATCATTAAAATCAACCTTTTCTGCTTAGAAAGTTACCTATCTCTATTGACAATCATTTCTACATGAAGATTAGTTCAATTTGTATTACAGGTCATCTGCACTATTGTTTTTGTCCATTTTTAATCCTCCTAAAATTCATATTTTACTCAATATATAACACTAACACTTATTGGTATGCACTATTCACAACCGTCAGCACGGTTGTGAATTGTGAATAGTCCAACTTTTTTGGCGCCAAACGGCTGAAAACTTGACAATTGACGCTTGTGCATAGTGCATACCAATAAATGTCAGTGTAGTCTTGTCAATATAAAGATATGGCCATCTAGTTTCTATATATTCAAATCATACTTAGTTTCATTCCACCTCTCAAAAAGTGAACAACACAGAAAAGACTTATTTATGAACAAAATATAAAAACAGTGAACAAAATATATTCTAACACAGAAAATAATAATACACGTACTTTTATTTTTCGAACAAAATTTGACACACAACAAACAAGTTAAAATTTGATTAAAATGGACATTGCTTGTTGCGATCCATTTAAAACACCGCATCAAAAATTTACACGGGTCTCAGGAGTCAATGAAGCTGTAGCCAAAAAAGCAAGAGCTCTGGGTAAAAGAATCAAAGCTACGGACATGATTTGTAAGAAATGTCGGCAAAAAGTAAGATATTTACATCAGAAATTGACTGCCTCCACTGAAAAAGGGGAACCAAGCACATCGAGAACGATTGAAGAACCACCTGAAAAGAGGAAAATGACCGAAGAAACAGCGTCCCTAAATCTTGATGACACAATCGGAAGTTCAACACCTTCAGGATCAGAGGAACCATCAGCACTTACAGAATCAGCTGTAGCGTTCACATCGGAACTTGTTCCGGAATTAAAAAAGTGTGTAAATGTGTTGCTTCATACGCTCAATTTGAAAACAATTGATGAATCGAAATTTCGTTACAAAAAGTACCAAACCGATTTATTGGCAAATATAACAAAACGGCTGAATATCCTTTTATTCACCGAAGCCACCCCACCTTACAGTGGCAGTGAAATGATAGAACAACTCAAAAAAAAGTTTGATGACAAATCGTCGGATCGAAACATAAAAACAAAAATTCTTTCAGTGTTGCCAAAAGAATGGATATTTGGAGATATTCAAAGGGAATTTGGTGACAATGTATCGAAGCGAATTTTTTACAATACAAAACGTTCATCGATGAAAAATTATTTATACCTTTTCGATAATAGGTCAATCTAATAGATAACAAAACAAAGAGCATTTAATTTTGTTCTGTATTTATCGTCACAAAAAAAAACACTTTTTAACCTTACTGGTTTCAAAAAATTAACAGAACGAAAGGATAAATCGAAATTTTAATACCTTTTTTCTGTGAACCAAATGCATTTGGAGTTGTGTTCAACTGATCATCAGCATCACGACTGGAGACAAGTGTCACATTCATGTCTGCAAATTCAAAAATGTTTGTCAATATAAAAGATGTTAAATGCGTTAAATTAATTTACCACTACGTAATTGAATCGTGTGAAAAGCATGGATTTTCCAAATTTGAGCGCGCGCGCGCGGGAATTGTGAATCATCAATCCCAAAATCACCTTAATGTGATCATCACCGAAGCCATTATGACACAAAGAAACATACATACATTCATTTTTATACAATAGGGGCGGACGGGGCAAACCGGAACGCTTTTCTGTTCTTCCATATATTTTCCGACTCAGTTTGAATTTTGATTCAAGTCGGGTATCATATGATACCTATTTACAATGCGCAACTTTTGATATAAGACACTTATGTTATGCAACCTACCCAGGAAAAGTTATGGTCAACTTTCTGAGCATCAATTTCTTGGGGTAAACCGGAACTACCGGGGCAAACCAGAACACATCCATTTTCACTGCAACTCAAGTCAATCATCACCAAAATGAGGAACCAAATATATTTTATTTTGTTTTAACTGTGTTTTTATTTAAAATGACATGAATATTTTATCATCAGAAAGTTATAAAAATAGGTAAACAAGAGAAGTGAATAATGATCCAAAACTCATTCATGTTCCAACTCTGATTCTTGATCCACGTAGTTCACAGGAGTAACTGTTTTACGACGCAGGCTGATTCGTTTTGGCGCCGATTCCTTTTGTTTCTTTGTTGCTTTTTTTTATTGCAGCGGCCAGCTTCCTTCTTTGCAGCAGCGGCTGCTTTTCTGGCTGCAACGGCCGCTATTTTAGCATCGCGTGCCTTGTGATCATCGAATATTTCGGATAAAATGTGTTTTGGCCCATGTATTCAATTTTCGACTACTTCATTTTGGTGATATAGTCAACTCCATCGAAGTAGCTTAGCTCATAGAATATCATTTCCAATTTTCAACTCTCACAGGATTTAGTATTCATTTAGTGCTTTTTAGTGCGTCAGAAAGAAATTGGTTGATATACAATATAACACTAAATTAAGTCAAAACCATCGAATTTATGGATTCCATCTTATTTCCCGTACCGTCTTGTAAAATGCCATAACACATTCGATAGAAATGGTGTAGTATTTATACGAAATTGAGATAATTGAGAAAATAAATCGAGTGATCGCATCGACATAGCGTCCATTGGAAGCCAATCGCCCGATGCATAGGAATGCATACGAACGCACGCGGACTTTCATGGACAAACCGCGGATCTACATTTACACACACTCACATACATTCAAATATAATATCCGCGAATACCTGCAACACGCACAGGGAGTCCACACTGACGTGTTTTTCTGACGTGTTTCGGGTTCTTGGGCATCTTACGGCAATTTTATCGGGTCCGAGAATTCGGGAATCCGAGATACGCCCAATCAAATCCGAGCCATCTGTGAATCTTCGAACAATACATCTTGATTCATGATATATCAATAAACCCAGACTTAATAATATAAGGTAACATCATTAACATTAAATATAAATCAACAAACAAACTATTTTTTTTAAAGTAAAATTCGAACAATAAAGAAAAAAGTCCACTTGGGACGTGATCAATTGAATGAATCGTGAATATTGCACATTCAAACAACATTTTAAAAAAATCTTGAATTTTGAAACCAGTTCATTTGTTCATTTGAACGAATGTTCTGAACATCAAATAATAAGAGCAAGATGTTCTGCAGATCTGAAAAACAATGAAAAATTGAATAAAAAACGTGTGACTCATTAAAATAAAACAATAATATAGTTTTGCATTGATTCAACGAATCCCCACCTTTCCAAATACTTCCAGAGTAGCGCGAACGGTACCGAAACCCATGAAATAGACTGGATTTTGAGATCGAAGAATCATCAATATAACGTGTTTACGAACTTCCATTGGATATTCATACCAATTCAAATCGTATGCAATTTGGTCAATCGTTTTAATGCAATCGGTGGCAAATGTTCCATGAGCACATATAAAAGCTGGCCAATTTAAAGCACACAACAAGCAGCTTATATCGAAAAGAAGTAATTTTGGCATTAAATGCGTTGTAGACTATAAAGCAAGAAATAGCATCAACATAAACGAGTTAAGCAATGTTACAAACTTCAAGTTTATAAAAAGTAGTTGAGTTATTTTCTCTCATTTTTGGAGTCATCCTCCACTTAGCATTGGAATTGCATCAGTGGGCGTTCGTGCTTTATCGTCGCCACTGTAATGGAAACTTAATGCGAGTGGGGACGCCTTGAAAAATAATGACGCCAAGCTAACTCAGCTACTTTACCTCTTCAATGTCATACATGGACACGGACATTACAAAGGCATTAATTGGAAGTAGACAAAATATCCCGCCACTTTTGATATCCGCCAGCAAGTAAAAAATGCTGTCGAAAAAATGAAAGATTAAGGTAGTTGCAGGGAATGTACTGAGCTCCATCTAATGAGCATGAGGATTTGAGTTTGAGCTCAATACATTCCCTGGTCAATTGACAATTGAAACGAAACATACAAACAAGGGATGATCCAACTTACTCATAGATTGTCATGTGAAATTTGACTGCATAATCAAGTTGTTTTACGATTTCACGTCGATTGTGTCGAATCTTTTGTGTTTGCTTCTCCATTCGATTCTGTTCAATATCTATACAAATTTTTTCGATGATCCAACGAAAATGATCGCACATGGCCTGGATATAGTAGCAGGTGCATACAAAGTAACCGGTAGCGCTAGTCATGCTGAGCGAATACGAGAGAGTCATACTATATTGACAGGCCCATGTAACAAACCAACCCAATACATTTGTCTTGTCAAACGGCAGGATTAGTTCTAATGACAAAGTCCAAGATAATGTGTCATATCTTCCACGGACGACACAGGAAAGTGCATACAAAAATGAAATTACTAATGCCGATGTGTGCAATAACACGTAGCAGCCAATTTTTTTCAAGAAATTGCGTGTTTTTAGCTCAGTTTTCCAGTACATATCAATCACTTCTTCGTTTGGATCTGGTAAAAAAAGAAAACAACAAATGGATGAAAAAAACACAGAAAATGATCATTGCTCACGTACAATATAAAAGTTATCTTCATTCTGAGTCATTTATGAAATAAAAACTATATATAAAACAGATACCTGTATCGATGATTTCCTGTAGCTTGAGATGAAGAGCCTTAACTTTGTCTAGATTCAGTCCAATAAATAAGAACATACCAATCCACTGTAAACACGATAAACCGATTTTAAAGGCATTCAATGACTGCTTCGGAAGCTCCTCCAAATTTTCTTTCATAAATATAATGCTCGATACAGTACAAACAATTGCAGCGATTAAAATGAAGTAGCTCATAAAATGCTTGAAAAACTCTACGTTCGTTGGATTTGTTAAATTGTACGAATAAATGCCCAATCGTGCCATATAAGCCTGATTATATGACAACACTTTGAAGCGTTTTTTCGGATTCATGTTTTTTGTTTCTCGACGATAAGTAGAACGATGCTAGTAGACGTGTTGGAATCCGAAACAGTTCATATACTGTTAACAGGACGCAGAAAGCTCTTAGCTCAGAAAGGTTTTTTTTACCAAAATTTCAGTTGAGGAGAAAAAAAGTGTCAGTATACTATTTGAAAAATCTTCAACACTGAACAACATACAAGATTTCGCACTCAACACCTTTGTTGCAAAGAATCAATTTGATGATATATTCAAGCGCGAATTCACTTCCAACTGACTAAAAATTACTTAGCATTCCCACTTTTATACCGACGATTGCTGTCTGCTGCAGTTATTTTCATGAAAATAACACATGTTCCTGCCAAATTATACCTTTTGAAAAGTAAACTTATCATTTAATGGAGTTATGTTAGAGAATCTTCGTAACTATAATTCATTCATTCATTCATTTATTTATTATCTGGTATTATTAAGTACAATGTAGTGATGATTTACTAAACTCCCATACGATTCCTATATATATACAAATTCGGAACCCAAATTTTCGTAAATTTTTCGGTAAAATAGGCATTTTCAGTAAGACAGTTGAGCATTATTAAATGATAGTTAAAATAAAATCTTTGAGTTTTTTTTTGTATTGATTGAGTGATGGAAGGTTTTGCAGCGCAGTAGGTAGTACATTCCACTCAACAGCAATAAGGCGAGCGATCTGGAATTTACCAGCATTTGTTCTAAATTTGTTTTGTTGAAGCTGGTTTGAATTTCGTGTTTCGTAGTTGTGTCTACTATTTATTTGTGTTGTACTAATATCGGTCTTAATTAATTTTTTTTGGATTTTATAAGCTAGCATAGCTGTTTCATATTTAGAAACCTGACGCACATTAAGTATCTTATAATTGATTCTAATCTGGTTGGTGGTTAATCCGAAAGCATAATACTCTCTACGGAATATTGAACGGATGGCACTGTTTTGACATGTTTGAATTGTGTTGAGGAGAGATTCAGGCGCTGATTTTCCCCATATCGGTGACATGTAAGAGAGGTGGCTGTGAATGTGTGCGTAATAAATAGATGTGAGTGTGGTAGGGTCAACCGAATTCCCAATCCTATGGATGACTCCTGTTATACGGTTTATTTTTGCCGCAATTTTATCAATATGCAGATCCCAGCGAAGGTTTTCTTGTAACGTAAGGCCCAGATATTCAAACGATGCGACTTGTTCAATTCGGTCACCGTCTGAGTGAATATCGAGTTTGTAGTTTTTTAAGTGTTGTTGCGGATGGAAGATCATACATTTTGTTTTTTTCCTATTCATTGTTAGTTTGTTCGATTCAAACCAACGAGATATTGTTTCTATGTCTTCATGCATCATTTGGCTGATACGAGACGTGTCAGTATCACAGTAGACAATGACCGCATCATCGGCAAATAATATAATTTTGCCATGAAGTTTAAGGTTTGTGATGTCATTTATGAATAGAATGAAAAGGATCGGGCCAAGTGTACTACCTTGTGGTGTTCCAAAGTCAATATTAAGGGGGTCACTCATGGCATTTGATGTAGATATGAATTGGGTTCTATTAGAGAGATAGCTTTGAATTAAATCATGTGATCTACCCCTGAAACCAATGCGGAATAATTTTTTTAATAATAAATCATGTGATATGGAGTCAAATGCTTTGGTGACATCAATGAAAATACCAGCGCAAATATTTTTGTTTGATGCATCGAGCGAAGAGCGAATGGTGTCAAGCAGGCAAACCGCTGCTGACAGTGTGCCAGATTGTTTTTGAAATCCAAATTGGGAATTACTAATTAGATTGAATTTATTTACAAAATCATAAATTCTATCAAATATGCACTGTTCGATTATTTTAGAGAAATCGTCGAGGATACTGATTGGGCGATAGTTTGCGGGCGAAAGACAGTCACCACTTTTAAAAATTGGAACAACACGAGCCGTTTTTAGTATGCTAGGGAAAGAGCCATTCACAAAGCATTGATTGACAAGATGAGTCAAGGGGTCGATCAAAATATCCAGACATTGTTTGATATAATTTATAGGTAGGATGTTGTTGAGATTGGAGTTTGGTTTTGTGGTATAGATAATCTTCTGGATTTCATCGGGTGTAATAGGAAAGAGCGCCATGGTTCGAGAATTGTTGGGAATGAGTGATTCTATTGACGGTTCAGTGTGGGGGATTTTAAGAAACAATTCACGGCCAATATTACAGAAGTAGTTGTTGATAGTATTGGCAATGACAATCGGGTCATGTGTCGTCGATCCATTGGCATCGGTAATCGATTTAATTTCGCTTTGTGTATTCGGTTTATTATGAATGATTTCATTAAAACATTTCCATAATTGACGCGGCCTTGAAATGTGTTTGTTTAGTTGCACAGAGTTATGTGTTCGACGGGCTCGATTGTTCAGCGATTTGGCAAGATTTCTGTATTCAGTATATTTGGTTTTCATGTAGTCATTGGATGGAAATTTTTTGAATAAACTATGGTAGCGATTTCGCTCAGCTATGACATGCATTAAATCAGCATTGACCCACTGTTTGTTTGGATTAATTTTTTTGCAAACTGTTCGAGTTCGAGTGCATCTGAGTTTTGTGGTCTCAATTAAATGAAGTAAGGAGGAAATATTGGTTGGGGCATACAGCGATAGTTCTCTAGATAGGAGGCGCCTAAAATTGTTGATATTGATAGTTTTAGTGGTAAAAGAACTCTCAATTTTATTAAATTTTATTGTTTTGTTGGATGTGTCGTTGAAGGATACAAAAATTTCCTGATGATCGGATAAATGGGAATCATTGACACCAACGTTGAATTTAAAATTGAGGCAGTTTGTTATTATATGGTCAATAGTCGATGATTTTGTTTGGCGAGCGTTTACGTGTTTGTTTATACGCGTAGCAAATTTTTTTTCTTTGCTATTAAGCAGTCGACAACCAAGCGATTCAAATATTGAGTAATACTCTGTAATGTAGGAGCTATGCTTTTGGATATTTACGTTGGTGTCACCAATCAGAATTATTTTGTTCGATTTGCTGAGAATTTGTGCAAGCGCGGCAAAAAATTTGTTATTTGAGACAGTCGGCTTTTTATACAAAACAGCTATGCTTGACTTGAGGGCCGGTATTTTAACAATAACATAATTTATTTTGAATATAACATCGCTTTCGACCAAACTGCTATCTAGTGAATCGTGAACATACAGGGCTGCTCCACCGTGACCGTCATCTCTACAACTAAAATAAGCTTTGTAATTAGGTATATTGAAAAAGTCAATTTCATTCGAAGAGATACGTGTTTCAGTTAGTGCTAAAAAATGAATTAACTTGCCATTAACACTGGTTTCATTCTCAATTTCAAAGATTTTGTTTCTAATCGAATTTATATTCCAATATTTCAAGTTAAAATGATCAAGTTTACATGAATTTATTTTATGGGTTACCTTTGGGAGATTTTTATTATCATTAATAGACATATTGAGATTAATTATCTGGTGAAGTTACGTAGTCTGTTTTGATATTGTCGACGATAGTCTCTAAATTCCCGTGTGCCGTATTCAGGTGTTTCATTCGAATTTGGATTGGTTGAGTGTTTGCTTTTTTTATTGAATGGTTGTTGTGAACGGTTTTCGAGTGAACTGACGTGACGGTTATTACGTTTCGGGTACGGCTGGCGTTGCTGGGTTGATGATCGTTGGTAATGCGTGTTGTCTGGAGGATGTGGACGGTGCTGTGAATGGCCAGACGGTTGTGAACGAATGACTGAAGTCAGTTGATGGTTTCGCTGATGGGTGAACTGTTTTTCTCGAATATTACGAGCTCCAACGCTGTCAATCGATGCAGGAGATTGATCCTGGGCTGGTGGTGAATTTGAAGTACGTGAGCGAAGTGACTGTTCAATATGTGGAGCTTCTGTTTCCATATGCTCAGCGGAGTTGATCACATTGCTTAGTTGGGCGTCTGTTTCGATGGTTAGTGGTTTACTGTTTTCTAATTTCTTGACTCTGATACGACCGCCCACACTTGAAACGGAAAACAGTGAGCCATTTTTTTTTGCTTGCCAGGCTGACTGAAACAATTTGGCAAAGTACGGTGACAGTTGGTCGTTGAGATAAATTCTTGCATTCGATTGAGCCGATTTATAAATCTCTTCCACGAAAAGCGATTGTTTTTTTCTCATTGCATCCAACATGTAGCGCTTGATTGTGTGATTGGCGAAGGACACAATGATCGATGATTTATTCCTGTCGACATAAACGGAGTAGTCACTTGGAATGATATCAGCTTTGAGTACATCGGCGATGCATAAAATTGCTTCATCAGGATCATTGTACGCGGTTTGTGGAAGACCGGTAATACGTATGTTGTTTCGAAGTCGATCTTGTTTTAGGATCTCAATTTGCAAGCACAATTCATCAACTTTATCACTATTGCACACTGTTTTCAAGTCGCTTTCCACCTTATTTAGTCGGTTTGTGTGTACGGATAGTTCAACACGAACATTTTCAACATCGGTTTTGAAGGTGTTTTGTAGCGTCTCAATATTCGCATTTGTTTTGGAAATCGCATTTAATAGCGTTTTTTGAAGTTCAGCAATTTGTTCGGACGACATGGCACAAGCGGATGGAAACGGAATGGGTGGAATCAGCTGTAGGATTTGGTCACAAAACTCACAATAATGCTACTATAGACAGTACATAGTTTTTTTTTTTTTTTTTTTTTTTTTTTCACTGTATATGAAAGCACTGATACTGGTGAGTTGAGGTTAGGTTTTCACAGTAAATGTTTTCAGTCTAATTTTTATTTCGAAAAATAAATTCAGCAAAAAACTTTTATTTTATTCAGATACAACTGGTCAAATCAGAGGTATATCAACTTTCAGAATGTTTTTACGTATAATTTTAACTGTTTAAATCAAATCATATGTGGGAGCTACAAATGACTTGTTGTTTACGTTTGTGAGTTTGACATTTGTATAATGCCGGTTCCAAGTGCTCGGACTTTAATTTTAAAATCGACTTTAAATTTTTTTTATTGAAATTGATTATAAAAATGAAAATTTATGAAACAAAACTTTATTTTTTGCAAAAAAAATGCATTCTGTATTGATAAAATGTTGATTTTTTGGTTTTGGGCAAGGAAAAATTGTCAAAAAAAGTTAAGTTAAAGTCGACTATAAAAATTAAAGTCGACTTTATTTGTTTTGTTATTTTATTCAAAAATCAAAAAATCAATATTTTATCAATATTTGTATGGTAAAACAGAAAAT
>CM059999.1:26689071-26760220 GCA_030463065.1 Aphidoletes aphidimyza
CCGTTTGGCATCAACATTTGCTATAACAAAAAACATATACACAAAGCACAACCGCAACTCCACAACCTCGAAAACAAACAGAATATGCCCCATATTATTCCGCCAACTGAAAACATTCTTTTTTATTTAATTTTATACATTTTCTTTACTGTTTGTATCTTTTTAAGTGCGTAAATAACTATAAAATGAACTTAATTTTTGGGATCGTTATAATTATAACGGTTCAAGCGAAAAAAACACATAATTTAAAAAGTTTTCGATTTAGAAAATTGCCCACTCAAAGTATCGATGAGCGCGCGATGAGCGTTTATTACTTACACGTGTTTCGATGCTTTCAGATGGAATAATCAAATTTGAATAACACTCATTTTATATACAGACACCACTTGTGTATAGTGATGGAATTCATTGACGTACTAATTGAATTACGTTTACACGAATGTTATTGAAAAACTCAACCTTCAATAAACAATGAGTGGAACGTGATAGAAAAAGACTTAATTTCAACAATAAATAATATGCGTTGAGTGTACATAGTCTTAAGATGGCCGTTAGTACTATTTCATCATTCACATATAAAACCTATTGAATCGCCACTTTAACAATCTTCAGGTTACAATCATAGGTACGCAGAAAGGGAGATGCCAGGTTTTCCCCCCTCTGAAGAGCAAGTCTCTGGAATTTCCCCGGGTCTGGAAATCCATGAAATCTGGATCTACCCCGGTCTAGACACCAATGAAATCCAGGATTTCCCATTTCACATACCAATGCCTGGCAACGAATTTTTTTCTGCCGTTCTCATATGTGTAGGAACACTCTCGCGTATTCATTCCCTTATTTTTCGAAAAAAAATAAAAAACAAGAATTTTGATACCGTCATTGATAGCTTTCTTCCACTTCAAAAGAGAAGAGTTGGCAATATCATTTCGTTTTGATTTCGCAATTTGAAAACTGTATAAAAAAATACGATTATCGATATCGAGATTCTTTGCCTTTTCGATAAAGTAAAACTTCAAGAATCTATATTCAACATAAACCATTCGGATTTACAATCGAAATCAATTCACTTGATATCAAATTCGATTAACTGAATACTTTATTGAAATTAATTAGAATGCAAATGGGATATGAATTCAAGTATTTATCAACAACGATTAGAAATTCATATTATAACTTGGGTTTTGATCCAATCTATGAAGTGTGAAACGCGTGTATAAATTCCTGGTGAATTTTTCTGCCCGCATCCGAATCCCGAAGATACTACACCAATTTGATACATTGGGAATGTGCCATTCACTTGAATTGGTAGCATTAATGGGCCACCAATATCACCGTCACAACTGTCTTCACCGCCATCCAAATGTCCAGCACATACGACCTTATCATCAAAGAAATTTTTTGGTACAAATGGGAGCCGTGTTTGATATAGCTCCTTGCATTTTTCGTTCTCAATGACTGGAATCTGAGCCTGCATTAACACATTCGATGCTGGTCCTTTCTCCTTCAACCTTCCCCAACCCGCAACGAATGGATTCGTGTCAACAAATGAATTACTTTGAAGCTCTTTAGTAAATGGTAAACAAATTGGCTGAATGCGATCTAATGAAACGGGAATGAATGTGCTTAGTTTGGAAGTCATGCATTTTGTTGAAATGAAAATTGTTGCTCACCATTAAATTCAACATCATGTTCAAGTGTTAAAATGGCAATATCATAAGATAGTGTTTGTTCATCGAACTTGGGATGCTTTTCCACTCGAACTACTTTCATATCTTTAATATCATCCCGTTCCTCATCTCCAGTATCAACAAAGAGGTTATGTTCTCCCAGTCTAACGAAAGACCTACAGATTTCACGGAAAAGTTTCAAGTTCATTTGTAAATTGATATAAAATGTTTTATCTACTTATTGAACATACACTTTACGATCGACACATCGAGCAGAAGTCAAGACGTGGCGTGAAGTTATCAATGAGCCGCCTGTTTTTGTGAATAAATTATTGTTTTAGTTGTAAAATGAATTACATATTCTCAAATCATGTTGATAGTTACCGCATTCAAAATTTGTGAATTCAAAAGCTTTTGGATATCCAAGTAACGCCATCCATGGATACGCGCCTGTAATGTTCAAGTGCTCAATGTTGAATATTCGTTTATTTACTATAACAAATTTGATCCAATTTACCTGACTTAGCCTCTGATCCACCAACAATCTTGGTATTTGCTATATTCGAAAATCCACATCCCTCCTCTGGAGTGGGCAAGTTTCCATGGTTTTTAGAAAATAGTGACAAAATTGGACCTAGTTCATATCGGAAAAAAAAATCATGATTTGTATGTTAAGAATATTTTATTTGGACACCTTTCTGAATAGTACTTATACTGCATGTAAAAACCAAACTTGTTCATTTTCACTTTAGAACTGACCTTGTGCTTTGATATTGGTGACTAGTCCCAAAAGAAGAAATGAGCTCACTACTACGAACAGTTGATTTTTGCCCATCATATTCTGATATCTGAGAATACGCTATTTGTTACATTTTTACAGTTTTTGTAGCTGTTTTCTTATGACTACTGAATTATCTCTTAAAATACGTTGATATCGAATAAGCATCTTTGATTTTGATACAAACCAAAGGAAACTTTGTTCTTGAAAACTTAATGTGACTATTCAAGGTAATTGTTGCAACTCATGAATTCAGACATTTTTAAACAAAAGCGTGTAATTAAATTGTCATTTAAGAAAGGTACTACTATACAGAGTAGATTCGTCAACACAATTCGAATTCAATGCAAACCTGATTGGAATATAAACCAAAGAAATTCAAAGTAATTCCTAGAGCATTAGAGTTTCTGTTACTTACATTTCGCCCCTTGAGCTGGAATGATCGATATTTTAATAGCAATACCAATATATCACCTGTGCAAAATGATCGTAAGCACTGACGCATGAATCGAACTTAGACATGAATATTATTAAATATTTTAACATTCGCCGAATATTTTCATGTACAGTGAACGTTCAGAAATCTAATGACTCAAAGATCACTAGTGTGATTAGTGCAATACTTGTATTTTATTAATGTGATCTTACCATCAGAACGTCCCAAGAGAGTAGAAATGTTAAGAGAGAACATTTTTCTTTGTGTCACACTTGTGAAATATCAAAAATTAATTTACTACAATTCATAACAAATCGATTTAATGAACACATCGTAATGAAATACAAATGATGCACTAGCAATTCTGATCGAAAACGTTTATAATGTTAGATCAATTTCTTTTTGAATCCAATCGATGAAGTGCGAGACGCGTGTATAAACTCCTGGTTTATTCGCACGTCCGCAACCTGCTCCCCATGAGACTATCCCAATTTGATGCATTGGGAATGTGCCATTCACTTGGATTGGAAGCATCAGCGGACCACCTGAATCACCCTCACAACTGTCCTGGCCGCCAGCCAAATGTCCAGCACAAAGTGCAATTTCACTTAATTCAGAGCTGGAAATGCGTTTGAGCTTCTTTTTGTATAGTTGTTCACATCTACTGTTAGTGATAATTGGAATTTGTGCTTGCATTAACACATTCGATGGCCAGCCGTCTTCCTCTACCTTTCCCCATCCAGCAACAAATGGATTAGAGCCAATAAACGATTTATTTTGGAGCTCTTGAGTCAATGGTAAACAAATTGGCCGAATGCGATCTATGCAAAAAGGTTGAACGAGTGCGCTTAGTTTCAAAACCAAGAAATTTGTGGATTTAAAGAAAAATTTGCTTACCGTTAAATTCTACATCACGTTCGAGTGTCAAAATAGCAAGATCGTACGTAAATTCCATTTTATCGAACTTTGGGTGCTTTTCCGCCCGAACTATTTTAATATCCTCATGTGCCCCATCATTCAATGTGAAGAGGTCATATTCTCCTAGTCTAACAAACGATCTACAGATTTCCAGAAATAATACCAAATTCAGAATTAACATTGATATTAAATTGAATTAAACTTTCATTAGAATTAAAAAACATACAAGTCAGGAGCAAGACAGTGGGCAGCAGTCAACACGTGACGTGAAGTTATCAATGTGCCACCTGGCCGTGTGAAAAAAATAATGTTTTAGACGGATTGATAGATCATAGATTTTAATTAATATCGTTATTGTTTACCGCAATCAAAAGGCGTGAAACTAAAGCCTTTTGGATATCCAAGCAATGCCATCCATGGGTATGCGCCTTTATTTTAAGAAATTTATTGACTTTTCTGTTTGAAGTAACAAATTAATTTGCATTTACCATTCTTGGCGGGAACTCCTCCAACAATTTTTGTGTTTGCAACTTTTGAAATACCACATCCTTCGTCTGGAGTAAGCAAGCGTACTTTATGGTGTGAATCTATCGAAAATACCGAAACATTAGCCAAAATCATAGATGTGCAATAATTCTCTGCCTTTCTTCGGAATACCCCACCCCCCATCTCCCTCTGCATATCTATAAGTCAAAATTGATGTACACATTATATTTTTAGTACTGACCTTCAGCATTGATATTGATTGCATATCCACAAAAAAGAAACGCACTCACAACCATAAAAAAATAAATGTTGCCCATTTTTGTCGATATCTAAAAATGATTCTTTTTTTAACATTTTGTTAGATCAATGAATATAATTTGACAGTATTTTGTTTGCGACAACAATTAACTTAGTTAGCAATAAAATGTTAGCAATTTGAAAAAATATACGAAATTAAAATTTTGACTTGTATTTGTAATTTTTTTTTCGAAACATTTTCAACCTTGTTACTTACGCTTGAATCGACACCTTGTACTGAAATGATCCATATCTGAAAAACAGTTCTTATATATGCACTAACGCACAGTGAACCACTTGCACATGAATATTATTAAAAAATTCACGTATCGTCAAAAAAAAAAATGTACAGTGAACGTTAGGAAATCTTTAAAATCACAATTGATAAAGGATGCAGTTAAAATTGTTCTTTATTCTTCATTGGCATCAGCCTTTACCAAAGCTTAGCGCAGTTGTCATGACCAGGTTTTGGGATCCCCTTACTAAAGATTCAAACACATCATCTATAATTATCACAACATTGCTCGCCCAATTCATTACCTTTTGATATTCATCTTTTCTTCAGGTAATATGAAGCCTAATTTTTCTCCTTGAATTTCTGTCATCCTTTGGAGTTTATAGTGTTTTTTCCACAAACAAAAAAACTCTCCGCGTCTATTGATGACAATTTAGATTATTGTTTTTCTTCTTTCGGCTACAATTTTTGAGTCCTACTGAATTCAATTATTTTGCAGACAAACATTTTCGTTATTTCATAATATAGTATATCAAACTTCAAAATCTATTGTATCGATTATAATTAAATCGTACACGATCGCACCGTCAAACTAATTGTTAGCTAAACTTCTTAGACTAAGTACTAATCCCCCATATTAATCCACCATTGTACTGAATCGAAAAGACTCAGTTTTTAATGAGACCTTTGGTACTCTTTTCTGACAACAAATCAATAAAGAAAGAAAAAAAGAAATAATAAGTAATTATTACTGCATAAACAACATTTTAGGCAAAATCAATTTTTTAAGAGAAGAACCTAGAGAAGAACAAAAATATGATAAAGACGCTGTTTTGTGATGAATCAATTACAATGAACATTATCGTACAAACTGTATAAATATCATTTAAATTCAATTAAAATGTTTAACTTTCATTAAATTTTCTACAGTAAACGGTTGAAAATCGAAATATTCAGACAGTTTAATATAGTGGTTCTACAGTTCTGTGAACTACGAAATATTAATATACACATTTTTTCGCCAATAGATGCTGCCATTGAATTTGAATGTTCCATTTGTTGACATAATTAGGAAAATGTCAAAGTATTGACTATACATTTTGCGTCATGTTGAATTTTTCTCAAATAACACTTGAGTTTGAGCCAAAAATTCGAATTCAAAACATGTAAACAAAAATAGACAAAAACAAAGAGCAATACAGATGTGATTCGCGCCCAAGTCATTAATTTATTAACATCTTAATTATTGATAAAATTTAATTCATTATAAAGGACTCGATTTCCTATTTTTATTAAGGTTGATCAAGAGAAGACAAACAATACTCGAGAAATTTTACTTTGAAAATGCTTAAGTGTCGCTTTGTTGCTTATTTAGTAGCTTGGCTTTCACTTTTAAATCAAATCGACTGTTACGCATATAATTATTTCGAATGAGAAGAAATGTATGCAAATACAAATATATTAATTACATTCATGTAGCAAATTGAAGCAACAGCATATGAATTAATAGATTAATTAGATTGTTTTTTTTTTCATTTGTTTAAAAAACTATTTATCTTGAATAAATAGTTATTAAGTTTTAGATTTTTTTTTGTGCACGTAGAATGTGCTACTTTAATGTTTTGCATTGTACTTTTTTCGTTGTTTGTATCAACTAAGTACAGGATCAAACCACTAAGCGACACCGTTCGACTCTAAGTTAAGATCGAATTTCAGCTCAAAATTCTCTACTGATTTCAGTCAGAAGTACATTGAAATTCGATGGAACACTGAAATCCCATTTCTTATTTGATGTTTTCTTTAATCCAGTCCATGTAGTGTGAAACGCGAACGTATACACCAGGTGTATAGGATCGTGCGCAACCAATTCCGTATGAGACAACACCAATTTGATACATTGGGAATGAGCCACCGGCGCGAATTGGAAGCATTAACGGACCGCCAGAATCACCTTGACAGCTGTCTTGTCCGCCAGCCATATGTCCAGCACAAATGACACAGTTGCTAAATTGATTCTTTGTAACAGTTCTAAGTTTCCTTCTGTACAATTCTTTGCATGATTCGTTATCAATAACTGGAACTTGAAGCTCCATTAGCACATCAGATGGCGACCCATCCTCCTTCAACGTTCCCCAACCCGCAACAAATGGATTTGCGCCCGTAAACGATTTACTTTGTAGTTCTTCACTCAATGGCAAACAAATTGGCCGAATGCGATCTGTTGAAAAGATTGAACAATTGTTTTAGTTTCGTTATTGAACGATCATATCACAAATTCGATTCAATTTATTTTTATTTATTTGTAATATTTTTTAGTCAGAAATCCAGGTTTGGACCAAAATTATTGCTCACCATTGAATTCAACATCACGATCAAGTGTTAAAATTGCAATATCGCTAGTGTGTTCCTTTTCATCGTACCTAGGATGTGGAACTGCTCGAATTATTTTATAATCTTCATGTTTTCCATCATTTGTTGTTTTCAGGTCATATTCTCCTAGTCGAACATATGCCCTGCAAATATCAAGGAGCAATTTATATTTTCAATCAAATTGATATTAAATTTCAGTATGATTTGTATTCATTCAACATACAAGTCAGGATCCATACAATGGGCAGCAGTCAAAATGTGGCGGGAAGTAATCAATGAACCACCTAATTTGTAGAAATAAATCCTGTTTAGTTGGCTGATAGAAATTAAATTTCAATTAATATAGTTATTGCTTACCGCATCCAAATGAAACTTTGTTATAGCCTTTTGATTGTCCAACTAATGCCATCCATGGGTATGCACCTGAAATGATGATTGTGAGTTTAATTAAATTGTTCTTTATGGAAAGTTGTAGGAAATGTGTGTGTACTTACTATTCTTGGCGGGTGCTCCACCGACGATTTTTGTACTTGCTACTTTTGAAATACCACATCCTTCTTCAGGAGTGAGCAATCGTCCCTTGGGGAACGAATTGGGTTCTCGAACCAACGTAGGTTTATTAGGTGTCGGGGATGGGTTTTTGGGAATCGTGTTCGGAACATTTGAAATAGTGTTCGGAATTTTGGGAATTGAGGTCGGGATCTTAGATATTGATGGTGGATAATTTGGCATCGTGGATGGGAAATTTGGCATCGTGGATGGGAAGTTTGACATCATGGATTGGATATTGGACATTGACGACGAAATAATAGATACTACGGGTGATGATGCTGTCCCTTGCAGAGATTGTGATGGACCGGGTTTGGATGCACAGCAATAGAAACTTTGTGTTCTACCACAAATCTCTCGTAAACCATGTAAATATCGCATAAAAGTATTGTCTAAATCTTTACCACCCATGATTTGATTCCGTAAACTACTACATGCGGTCAAAGGTGTGCAAACACCGGCAGCTCCACTTGGAAGACGGCATGCCTTACTGACTGTAATTGAAATCGGAATTAGAAGCCGATTATTTACTTCAGTTGGCTTCTCTTCCGATCCATTATTTAGTTGGGGTCTGAACTCAATTTTTGTATCTATTGGGAAAATCAACATATTTTGAGCATGAAATGCGAGTCTTTTCATTATGGTATATTATTTTTACGCATTTAATATGTAACTGAAATGTACAAATGTGTAATCTTTCTTCTTAGCACCTACCTTGAGCGAAGATAGTGGATATTTGTGCAAAAAGAATTGCGTTCACTACCACCAACAAATATAATTTGCACATTTTAATAAATGTCTGAAAAAATTAAAAAAAAAAAGATTTAGTCTGTTTATCGAATATGTTGCAGTGAAACTAAAAATATATTGATTTCGATGTTTTCAAAAATAGTAAAGAATACTGTTCAATTTTTAGCGAAATTGGAATCATTTGACAGTTCATGTATAAACACTATGTAAAAACAGTGGCAACACTTATGTATTTCTCATATATTTGTAAAATGATTCCAAAGTGTTCATCATTCTTTGTTTTATTTTGTTGAAAATTGTGTCTATTATTAAATGGAGGGAGAAATAGGCGAAAATGCTTCTGGCAAATGGTATTATGTATGTTTTTCAAAAGAAAAGTTAAACTTTTCTTACAGTTTTACCAAAGAAAAATCGATAAATATATTTTCAAATTGAATTGTCCAAAAATGTGGTGGAGATTATTACCTCTGGTCTCTACGTCTTGAGATAAACTGATCGACACTTCGTATTGCACTTCTTATATATTTTTCAGATGTTGAACTGTTACGCACAAATTCAATTAAATATTTCAGCCGTCACTGAATTTTCCATTCCACAGCTGTGTTTTCATACAGTGAACATTCGCGAATTCCAAAATTCAGACATCAAAAGTGCATTAGAATTATTTTTAACAGTCGATAGAACTAAAGAGCTTATGATATGTTGAAAAGCAATTTCATATGAATAAATTCGACGTTGGGAGTATTTTTAAGTTTGTTCGCGATCCTTCGATTGCCAATGACCCAGTAAGATGTGCGATGAGGATTAATTGAATGTTATATTCTGTACAATGCAATATTTCATATTGAAGTTGTTTCCATTATATTGTGTTAGTAATATTAGTTACTAATTTGATTAGACATTTATTTTATCTTTGAATATGATGTGCCTTGTAACGAGAGCATCAAAAAATTTCTCTTAATTGGATGGCAAACCCCAACACATGTCAGAATTATGCAATTGATTATGAATAGTTTTTATCATGTTTAAATTGTGCAAATAAAAGATTCATTTCCTATTTTATTATAATATTATCATATATGATGAAATCAGTCAACACTTTTGCAGAAGATCCCCAGGAGATTGCATTACATTTTTGTAAACGACTTCTGTTCTTCTTCTTGTTATGACGTATTACCAGCCATATGGTTCGAAAATTAATTATGGAATTGAATCTGAATACTGTTCTCATACATAAAAAAAAATTAATTAGCTGGAAAAAAAATTGAAATGATGTCGAATACTGCGTCATATTTTATTTTCCGTAATACGAATTGTTTACAAGAATTCAGGTTCAAAGTTTAAAAACAAACAATTGTGTTTGATAATAGAAATTAGAAATGTTAATTGTCAAATGATAAAAATTTGAAGGCGTCATAAATTCACAAATGGTTCGCGCACTGACGGTCGATTATGATTTCAAGTGGGCTGGATGTCTTTTCTAACTTTTCAACCAAAGTTTCGGGAGAAATAGTATTGTTTAGTTTTGTACAGAGAATTGTAACGTTACGCAATATTCCATGCGAGCCCAGAAAATACCTATAAATGTATAAACAGTCAATATACAAACTTAACGAAACGAGTGAAAATGTTAAGGTATTTCAAATGATGATTTCTTTTCAAATGTTTAAAAACATATTTTTGGTCACTCTTCATAAGAAATGCATTGGAGCAATTGTCACCATAACAAATATACGACAATGTTCTTAAGACAAAATAATAAAAAAAAAATATCGTTCATTAACCCGTTCTCGTCTCTACTTCTTTCAATAACATTGACATTAATGTTTAATACACATTGTTCACCAAGTCTGGTTGTGTAAGAGAATCGCTTCTCGCACATCAATAACTGCAGATATCGACTCGATACTTTTTGTGCTTTTGACATTTGTTCAGAAGTATTGGTAGCTGAAAATGTTCACCCCTTGGAAAAAAGTCATACGCACAAAAAGGTGTTTTTATTTATTTATTCATTTTAATGTCTACAAAAGATGGTAGCAATTAATGATTGTAAAAGTACATGTTTGGAATCGAAAGAGTGGATAAAAACCTTCAATCAAAACCAAGATATCTTCAAATGTAATTAAATGTAAATCATAGAATCGAATTCATTTGTCATTTTTATGATAATTCTATAATTTCATTATCTCCCTAGTCCGTAACGGACTTTAATTAAGATAACTTCGCCCTCCTGAACAGAAATGCGAATACAAGAACACTCGAGCAAAAGTGAAACACGGAATTTGTTTTGAAAAAAATAAGCATAATGATTTTGGAATTGTGTTGCGAATACATTTTTCTTGTCGCACAGTTTGCATGGCAAAAACTGATTTTTATGTTGGGCCTTTGCTTGAACAGAACTTATGTTGCATTTTTTTTTTTTTCGAAAGGTGATCTTTTACTCTCATTTCTATTCTCAGCCACTCATATGGTCTTTCGTCTGTTGGATTATAATACAGCAAATTGATTGTGAGCCGTATGCTATAGCATTTTGTGGCAATTTATGGACTGATTCTTATACATTATCAAAGAAATGGTATTATTATACACTTAAATTAATCCAACGTACAAATAGTGAGCAAACATCGTCTACTGTATTCTTTATTGAAATTTGAAATATTACAGAAAACAAATAGGCCACAATCTGAAGCAATTTCTGACAAAATATAGAAAAAGATCATCTAAATTTAACAAATTTCAATTTGCATCAGGATGTATACTATGTTGAATCCAATTCATGTAGTGTGAAACGCTTGTATAAACTCCCGGTGTAAATCGGTCTCCGCAGCCAATTCCATAAGAAACCACACCGATTTGATACATTGGGAATGTGCCATTCACTTTAATGGGAAGCATCATTGGACCACCAGAATCACCCTGACAAGCATCCTGACCACCATTGAAATATCCAGCACAAAGCACCCGATCGCTAAATTGATATCTTGAAAATTCAAATTTTTCAGGCCTCATTCTGAATAGATGTTCGCACTTTGAATTCTCAATAATCGGAACTTGCACTTGCATTAGCACTTCTGATGGCGGTCCATTCTCACGCATAGTGCCCCAGCCGGCAATGAATGGATTTTCATCAACGTGAGATTTTATTTGAAGTGAAAAACTCAATGGCAAACAGATTGGCCGAATGCGATCTGTACAAAAAAATGTAGTTAAACTTTAGTTTTAAACTTAAATATTGTTCAGATTAAGTATTGCTCACCGCTAAATTCCACATCTCTTCGAAGGTATACCAACCCGATATCATGTGTCATTAGTGGATCATAGTAATTGTGATGTCTAATCGCTTTGAGCACTCCAATATCTTGATGCATTCCATCCATCACCGTGGTCAAGTCATGTTCTCCGAGCCTAACGAAACCCCTATAGATTTCAACAGAAATCTTTCATAATTAAATGCAAATTTAAATAAATAGTTCAAATTTGTGAAACATACAATTCCGGAAGGATGCAGTGAGCAGCAGTCAACACATGGCGTGAGGTAATCAATGAACCACCACATTCAAAAGATGCCAAGCCATAGTCTTTTATGTACGCAAGAATGGCCATCCAGGGGAATGCACCTGTTTTTAGGTATTTGGTCATTGATAAAAAAAAGATTTATTCTATTTTATTAAAAATAGATAGAAAATTGTTTCACTTTACCATTTTTAGCGGGAATTCCACCGACAATTCTTGTACTTAGTGCTTTTGAAATGCCACATCCCTCTTCAGGAGTTAGCAAATGTCCTGCCCGACTGGCTAGTTCGGGTGTCATCGATGGATGGTCTGTCTCTAGTGATGTTGCAATTGTATGTTTGAACGAGCAACAAATGTTACTTTGTGTTTTACCACAAATTTCCCTTAGACCTTGTAGATAATGCATAAATTCGATATCGTCTCCTTTTGCTATGACTGCACTCCTTAAACCGACACAATCTTTTAACGAGGTGCAAATTCCATAAGCACCACTTGGAGTATCGCATGGTTTACCGGATGTAGCTGTAGTCGTCATTAAAACGCGTGAATTCAAGTCAGCTGGATGCTCTCCCGATCCATTCGTAGGTTCAGGATCTTTTAGAAATATTTCATAATTTACATAATGGTAAATGATTAAACATAAAGAATGTTTTAATTGCACACCATAACAGCAAATATGAAACTATATTCAATTTTTTATTTTTCATTTACCTTGAGAATTGATTACACTTGTTAGAAAAAGAATGATGTTGACGATCGCAAACAATTTTTTATCACCCATTTTGATTTAGATATCTGAAAATGTTCACTTGTTAAAAGAGTTTCTTAATCGACTCGACGTGGAGTTATATTGAATCAAAATTTTGATACAAATATTATCAATGAGATTAAATAACGCTAAGTCTGCCAATTTCAATCGGTTGATAAGGCAACTTATTAAAATATTTTATGAATAAATAAATTTCTATATCTAGATTTTCGACAGTAAAATAAATATCTAAAGCTGTTCAACTTGAACTGTTTTATTACCTTTATCTATACTTTGAAATGAACTGATCGAAACTTCGAATAACGGCCCTTATATATTCCGAAGACTGCACCTAGGACACCTTACATGCAGGCAGCGCCACTAAAAATGCATAAAATTTGTATTTAACTCGGTAGCGGTAAGAGTTGGAAATAACAAAACCAACAACAACAATTTCTATGGACTCTCGCAGCCTTCGATATATGCACTGAATGTGTATGAATTCAATTAAAAAAGTTAGACATGACGCAAAACAAGAACGCACTGCAATTACAATCACCTATTGAATACAATATTAAGCCTCAGACGGAAATGTATTTCCTTTGATACCATTCAATGTATGGTAGATTCGTTGCAAATTATTTAGACATTGATAATAGTTAAGTAACAATGAAATGTTTTTCGAAATAATACACCACACTAATGTGACTTGAATCAATAATGGAATTTGGTTGTCCACATATTTTCCATTACAAAGACACCTTTTTGTTTCATCAAAATTAATTGAATTTGCGTGTATTTTGCAAGGGGACGTCCAGTACTACAACAACCTGGGGCTTATTGTTCGAACAACTTTTCAAATTGAACTTTTCATCTTTCAATTCTCTTATGAGTGTTAATGTAAAACAGAGACTACATTGGGCCTATTCCTATAGTTCGAGCTATATATAGTTCCTATGAGATAGGCGCTATGGAAGCGTAAAACAATGGATTTCATTGTTGTCCACTGTCCACTGACATCCAATCGTTAAATTGGATGTTCTCCATTGGATGTCAATGGACAATGAAATCCATTGTTTTACGCTTCCATAGCGCCTATCTCATAGGAACTATATATACTCACTCAAGAATTTGGGTCACTTTTATTCCGCTAGACGGATATTATTATGTGTCTGTTCCCTATTTGCGGTTAAAACGTCAAATAATTCCGCACATTGGGATGAATTTCATACAATTTTAGTTACAGAATCAGTATGAAATGTATCCCTACCAGGGGAATAATTTGACATTTTAACCGCAAATAGAGATCAGACACATAATAATATCCATGTAGCGGAATAAAAGCGACCCAAATTCTTGTGTGAGCATACTTGCCACGGGGGGGGGGGGGGGGGGTTTACCGGATTGACCTTCCCTAAGCAACATTTTCTCAGATTTACCCCCCGGTAAATATTTCGAAAATTTACCGGTTTGACCGGAAATGTTTTTTTCAGATTTACCCCCAGGTGAATATTCTCAAAATTATCGAGCTTATTAAAATTCAATTTTAATACATTTTTTGATATTGAACTGTTAAGAGAATGAAGATGTAAGTGTCGCACTACAGAGGAAGATAATGAAATGTGCTTTGTTTCTGTTTGATGTTCACTTTATTGAGATCTTCACATGGAATTTCTAGCAAGAAAGAAACTTTTACCCCATAAGTGATCAAACAAAATTTACCCCACCCTTGACCCCCCCCCCCAAACTAAATTAAAAAAAATTGACCCCCCCTACCTACATCACTGAAAATTCATTTTACCCTCCCCTAGAATATCCGACCGTGCGCATGTATGTGTGTGAGTAGCTCAAACTATAGGAATAGGCCCAATGTAGTCTCTGATGTAAAATATGAACATTTCACGTTTTTTGAAATCTTTTCAACTGAAATATATAACCCCGTACTCTTATAATCCCAAGCAATAACTATTCAATCGGCATAATCGTTCCACTTCGCATCTCTTTCCAACGCAATCGAATAGCTCTCATATGGAAGCATAGTGTGCACACAGGTTTTTTGAGCATTTCTATCAATGGTGCCTAACGGTTCGAATAAATTAGTTGAAAATAGAATTCACGCCATCTATATTCATCTGTATTGCTATGTTATTTACTTGTGTAAGAGAGCATTCGACTGCGCTATTGCGTCCACACTGGTGGCAAACTGTGTAGAGATAACATGCAAAAATACAAACATTGATGTATAATTTGATCATGGCAAAACGAGATGGCGTGGTCTTGCGAGGCTACCACATCGTTTACATTACCGAGATAGGGATGTTAAGCATCATTGATTTCTATCCACTTTTTGAGGTAATTTTGATTTGTTGTTTCGATTTGTTTTGAATTCAATTGACAAAACAGAATTTTCAAAACCGACGCACAAATACAACATAAACGTCACTTAGTTAGTTCATTATACTTATCGCCAATACACATCTTCTTTCTGCAGTGACATCAAGTTTCAATCAAATACAAATTGGTTTAATTTGTTGCAAAGATTTAAAAAAAATCGTAAATTAGGTTCAAAATCGGATATGAAAAAAAAGCAAAATTACCCCAAAAAGTGGATAGAAACGTATTTTATCCCGAAAGCGTATAGAAATTCGCCACAAAGCCCCTTGGTATGTTGAGTTGTACTGAAGACTAAACTAAAGCAATTTAGCAAATGCCAAAGTCTTTAAGTGTGTTTGGTGCGCCAAAACAAATATCATGAATTGTACTCAATAATTCAAATTCAAACCTTGGAATTAATATTTGCAAGATAACAAATATTCAATGATGGAGAATGATTGTTAAATAACAATTCATATCGTCTATGAATTTCCTTTAGAAATTGGTTACTTTCTCGATTTATTTCATATTCTATAGAAATTAATTAGTTCACAAATGGAAACAACAACAACATTTATCAGTAATTTTATTTTCATCTTTCATCTCTTATGGTTGATCTCCGATTTAATCCAATCCAAGTAGTTTGTAACGCGAGTGTAAAGACCTACCGAATTTTTTCGGCCACAGCCAATTCCCGCCGACACTACACCAAGTTGATATGTTGCGAATGTACCATTTTCAAAAATTGGTAACATTAACGGACCTCCAGAATCTCCTTTGCAAGCATCATGACCACCAGCCATATTTCCGGCACAAATTACACTATTAGTAAATATTTTGGCCGATGGAATTTTTCCCCAGAATTTGTATATTCTGTATGCAAATGGTACACATTGTGCATCATGAACAACTGGAAATTGCACCTGCATTAGAATATCTGATTTTCCGCCATTCTCACGCACTCTTCCCCATCCCGCAACAAATGGATTTTCACCAACGAAGGACTTATCTTTTAATGAATTGCTCAATGGCAAGCAAACTGGCCGTATGCGATCTGTGCAAAGGAGTGAAGGAATGCTGAGGAATTTGTATTTAATTATTTTTTCTGCAAGGAAATGTTTGTCTCACCAGTAAAGTCTACATCATCTTTAAGCTCTAAAATGGCAATATCGTTAGCGAATTTAAATTCATCATTGAATCTGGGATGTTCCATCACTTGAATCACATCAATATCTTGAAACTTTCCATCACTCTTACTGAGGTCATGTTCTCCTAGTCTAACATGCGATCTGCAGAAAAGATTTGATTTTTCATTTTATTTTATTTTTTTCAAATTGAAGAGTATTTTTTATGTAACATACAAGCTAGGACGGATGCAATGGGCAGCCGTCAATACATGGCGTGAAGTTATCAATGTTCCACCTATTTGGGAAGAGTGATTAATTGATAGTTTGAATTAAAATAAAGAAGGTTTGTTACCGCACAAGAACCTTTGTGTAAGGCGGGAACCATATCCAATTAACGCAATCCATGGGAATGCACCTGAAATGTTTGAAAGTTTAACGTATTTGGTTTTCATTGAAAATGAATAGGTTTCAACTCAATTTAACTTACCTCGCTTAGCCTCTGTTCCACCGACGATTTTTGTATTTAATACCTTCGAAATACCGCATCCCTCATTTGGAGTAAGTAACTGTCCACGAAGCTTGGGATCTATTGGAAATATTAGAGCATACAAGAAACAAATTGATTCGTGAATCGCATTAAGATTCGTTTTCAAAATAAGACAGGCAACGTTGACATTTAATAAAATTATTCCGTTATATACTGACCTATAGCGTTGGTTATTTGTGCAAAAAGAAGAATTGCGTTTAGTACCGCAAACAAATATATGTTGTTCATCTTTGGTCGATATCTGAAAATATTCTTCTCTGAAATTTTGTCATAGGTGAAGCAGAAGACAGCTGAAATTTCTTGTGTTAAAATCTCTGTTAAAACTGTAAAGAAATCTAAATTGTTTTTTTCCAATACGTTCAAAGCATGTTTTAGGTACCCGGAAAAAATCGAATTCGACGAGGAACACGAGCTATTACACTAACTTAATATGCTATTTTTCCTTTTAATGAATTGCTTCCAATTGAAATTTAAAATAAATTGTTTGGAAATCTAAACAGTTTTGACCTGTCAAATTCCTTTAGACATACCTACGATTACGCAGATATAATAACAATAACATAATCACAAATATATTCGTAAATTAAATCACGGCTAAGCGGCTCTATTCACAATAATTTTAAGATCTTTCTTTTTTATAAATAAAATGTTCGGACATTTCTTTACAGCAAACGAAATTCAAATGTAAATAATTTTATCACGTCATTCTCATCGGGGAGTAACGGGTTTTTTGTCAAAAAGTAAATAACCAAAAATTCACTTTTCCTAGAAATTCAATAAAGAAAGTAATAAACTAACCTTATAAATTGTGTTTTGATAAGCTTACATCCGTTCGTATCGACAGCGTGAGATGAACTAATGGATGTTTTGAAAATCTGCCCTTACATATACATACACATCGTTTGTTGACGCACGATCTGTGCCCGAATGGAATTAATTAAAAAATTCTACCAACATCAATCTTCTATTGAACAGTGAACGTTCGGTAATCAAACAGTTCAGATATCATGCGTACATTTCTTTTTCGTCTTGCTTTTTTATGGCTTTTATTTATTTTTGTTCGTTAAAATCACAATATTCTGGAAGTGTGACCGTTTCTTGTTTTGAAACCTCGGAGAAAACAAGTGCCAACAGATCATGCATACTAGGGTGTATCAATTTCGATTTTCGTTTGAAATCAAAAATGGAGGGGTGGCACTAGTAAGTACTAGTCAAAACAAGATTTTTTTGTTTGTGGACCATATGCAAAATTTTATTTCCTACAGGTCGGAAGGTCGTTTGAAAAAAATGTGTCAAAATAGCTGTTTTTCCACAACAAATGTAAGAAAAGTCATTCAAAATATAATTATTGATATTTACATTTACTTTATTCTTAATTTTCGGATCACAATTAATGATTTTTATGTTACTCAAGACATTTTCCTGGTTTGGTTTGAAATTTTTATTATGGAACAAGTGAAGAATGGCCGAAAAAAGTGACCTTTTTCCCAAATTGTGCCAACTAATATGTCCGATTTATCATTTTATATATGCCATAATGAAGTAAATCGACCCAATTGCTCTCGTAGATAAAATATACAGAAAGATCAATGGTGAAAATCACCCCTAACTCGACTCTTGTGGGAAAATCCACGAGAAAAAAGCCAAAATATCGCTTTTTTCACATATTCTCCAACAAACATGTCGCTAAAAGTTTATCAAATTTGGTGGAAATGGTCTTAATCGACGCGGTTTAATGTGTAGAAGGAGCGAAATGTCAATGTATAATGGAAAAATAGTTCAAAGTTGCTTGGCAGGGCCATAGAACCAACATGTGAACAAAATTTAAAAAAAAACTTTTTTCCTGGTTGGAAAATAAGAGAGATATTGCATTTTGAAGTTGACCATTTTTGGCGATTTTTCGTCGAAAATTTTTTCATCAAAAATTAAAAAAAAAAAATGGTGAAAAAATCGCCAAAATGGGTCAACTTCAAAATGCAATATCTCTCTTATTTTCCAACCAATTTTGATGTTTTTTATATGAAATCGCACTAATTTTTCCCTGGCTACATTTTTCTACTGAGAGTCACACCTCTAGGATGCCCAGGAAAAAAGTTTTTTCTTAAATTTTGTTCACATGTTGGTTCTATGGCCCTGCCAAGCAACTTTGAACTATTTTTCGATTATACATTGACATTTCGCTCCTTCTACACATTAAACCGCGTCGATTAAGACCATTTCCACCAAATTTGATAAACTTTTAGCGACATGTTTGTTGGAGAATATGTGAAAAAAGCGATATTTTGGCTTTTTTCTCGTGGATTTTCCCACAAGAGTCGAGTTAGGGGTGATTTTCACCATTGATCTTTCTGTATATTTTATCTACGAGAGCAATTGGGTCGATTTACTTCATTATGGCATATATAAAATGATAAATCGGACATATTAGTTGGCACAATTTGGGAAAAAGGTCACTTTTTTCGGCCATTCTTCACTTGTTCCATAATAAAAATTTCAAACCAAACCAGGAAAATGTCTTGAGTAACATAAAAATCATTAATTTTGATCCGAAAATTAAGAATAAAGTAAATGTAAATATCAATAATTATATTTTGAATGACTTTTCTTACATTTGTTGTGGAAAAACAGCTATTTTGACACATTTTTTTCAAACGACCTTCCGACCTGTAGGAAATAAAATTTTGCATATGGTCCACAAACAAAAAAATCTTGTTTTGACTAGTACTAACAGTGCCACCCCTCCATTTTTGATTTCAAACGAAAATCGAAATTGATACACCCTAATGCATACGACTAAATAAATTCAAACGAAATTCACCCTGACCAATTCCATTCGATGAATACCATTCCGTTGTTATAAAACACAAAATTCCTAGTAAGACATGAACTTTAATTTGAAATATCAATGAAAATGTTTGTATTTTATCAAAGTTACAAAACTATCCATTTCAATAATAATTTGTGTTTCTATAGTATCTCAATATTTTATTATGTTATTCCTTTTTTAATTGATGAACCAAAACAACTTTAAAATGTGGCAAACTGTTTGAGAGTTGTGCTCAATTTTTTTGTTCAGCGTGATGAAAATATTTGGGAAATGAAAAACACTTATTGAACTGAATTCATTAATAGAACCCGTTTTTAATTGCCTGATACCATATTATAGTTTGAGAAACACGTGCGGTTGAGAGAAAAATTCTGTGGTCTCGGTTTAATTTTTCACCAATTGTGCAACACTAGAGGTTTCACGCAACCAAATGCGCATTAAGAAATAACATATTTCTGTCTTTTCTCCCACATTCTTCACCAAAATCCTTACCCTCCCGAAATATTTCAACATTTTGTGACAAAATGCACAAGTAGTGTGTACTCAACACGTATTGTACATAGGTGTTTATCAACACAACACTTGATGTTGATGAGCGAATGGTTTAACATTTGCTAATAGGTCTGCATAGTATTCTAAATATTCTTAGATGTTCTCTTTCAGTAAAAAGAAGCAGCATCTATAGTTTATACATGAAATGCTTATATTCCCAGCATATTCGGAAAAATCCTAGGGCTTTGAATTTGCGTGAAACTCCCAGGCGCAACTCTATAAGCATCTCATAAATCCAAAATAATATGGCTAATGCAAAATGCCTTTACTGAATACTTTATTCAAATTGATATAAAAATACATTTGTATAGAAATGGAAATATCTACAAACTATAATTATATCAACATTCAATTGGATACACTCTTCATTTCCTATTGTTGACTGACTTCGTTTTTAATCCATTCGATGAAATGTGATACACGAGTGTATATAGTTGCTAGATTTGGGCGAGCGCAGCCGTCTCCCGTTGACACTATACCGATTTGATACATTGGAAATTTGCCATCATGGAAAACTGGCATCATTAACGGCCCTCCAGAATCCCCTTGACAAACATCTTTGCCGCCAGCCACATATCCAGCACACATTATAGAGCTACCGTATTGATTCTCTTCTTGGATTTGGCCGTTATTTCTGTAAAGCTCTTGACATTTTGCATTATCAATGACTGGAATTTGCACTTGCATTAAAACATCTGACTTTCGAGTATTCTCCTCCAAACTTCCCCATCCAGCGGCAAATGGATTCGAGTCAACAAAGTTCTTACGTTGAACTTCTTCAGTCAATGGCAAACATATTGGTCGAATTCGATCTGTGAAAAATGTGAACATTTGTCACATTTGAACTCAAGTATTTTGAATGCAAATTGCTACTCACCATTAAATTCCACATCACGTTCAAGTTTTAAAATTGCAATATCACTTGAAAATGAGAAGTGGGCAAAAAATTCGGGATGTACGACCGTTTCATTAACTTTGATATCTTGATGTTCTCCGTCAGTTGTTGTGGTGACGTCATGTTCACCCAGTCTAACGGCTAGCCTACAGGTTTCGAGAAATAATATGAATATCAAATTTATCATGAAATTGCAGTTCTAACTTCCATTTATTTTGCTTACACATTGAAGTTAACGCAATGGGCCGCAGTTAATACGTGGCGTGAGGTAATCAATGCGCCGCCTATAGGAGGAATAAATGCCGTTTAGTCGATGAAGTGACTTTGAATATTACAATAATTTATACCGCAAACAAAATATGGTTCGCCATCATCGCCCACATATCCAACTAATGTTATCCATGGAAATGCTCCTGATATGTTCAAATATATGATGCAGATTATTGTCACCCTATTCAAAATAGAAAATTTAATTTACCTGGCTTAGCCTCTATTCCCCCAACAATTTTTGTATTTGTTGCCTTTGAAAATCCGCATCCCTCTTCAGGAGTAAGCAAACGTCCTTTTGGCTGTGAATCTATTAGAAAATCTTGTGCACTGATACTCGCAATAAGAATGATCGCGCATACTAGGGTAATTAAATGTATGCAGCCCATTTCTTCTTGTTGTAGCAAAATATTTTCTTTTTTGATATTTTTTTCTCTGAATTAAGACAAGAGTCTAATGAACGTTTAGCAAAATGCGAGGCTAAATTATTAATTACTGAAAGATTGATTCGTTTAAAAAGTCTTACTTCCGTTCGTGTTGGTGCCTTGATCTGAATTGAATGATATTTTGTATAGAAATTCTTTCAAATACATCGATCGTTGACGTAAACTGTTTGCGTATGAATTCAATTAAAAAGTGTTTCCAAACATTTTCTTGATGATTCGACTGACGATTCAAGACATTTTCAATGTCAAACGGGTGTCACGTACTTATACATTCCAAATGAGTACAGTCATCTCGAAGACCATACGATTTTCATGGGCATTGTAAATTTAACTAGTTTGAATGCATTTTTCCGAAATCTCTTTGTCTTTTCACATTAATTGTTCAGAAGTATCGTAGCACACAGTATTTTATGTTTATTGTGTGTGTATAACGTGTATTCAATGCAGAAAATCAAAATTCGCCATCTTCAACGCCATCTGTCGCACAACTAGTATTTTAAACCCTCTGAATTTAAAAAAAAAAACATATGAGTATCTTAAGGCGCTAACTTAGGTGCATTTATCCACCATTGCAAAGGCTTTAGTTTGTACAAAAGTAGTAAATATACCAGATGTTGAATGTTTATGATATTTATTTGAGTGATTTGCTCAAATCGTATCACTATACATATACAATAGTTATATACAATTAATATTTGCTTGTTTGTTGATCTGTGACAAACTTTTTGCATCAGCGCAATATTTAAAGATAATTTTAACATCATAAAAGTTACATGATCTTAATCTATTATTATTTTAAGGCCAAAATTATTTTGCTATGGCTGATGGCAAACGATTTACTGTAAATTTTATTCCAAATTTTTCAAAATGCAAATAGTACATCGATAAATCGATTAAATACAGTTCATTTCCTATTCACGATTCACCTCATTTTCAATCCAGTCCATGTAGTGTACGATGCGAGTGTATATGCCAACTATATCTTTTCGTGCACACCCCAAGCCAGTTGAAACAATTCCGATTTGAAATGTTGGAAATTTATTTTTATGGAAAATAGGCAACATTAACGGACCACCGGAATCACCTTGACAAGCGTCTTTACCGCCACCCACATTTCCAGCACACATTATAGAGTTCCCAAGTAGCATTTATGTGATGCATTGTGCCCCAAAATCACGGTTACATATGAAACACTTTCACCCGATAAGTCTACATGTATTACCCCAATTTCACCCATTTGACCGTCAGTTTTGGGCCAAATATGATGGCATGCTCGTGTGTCGTTGTTTCCCAATACGCACTAGAAACACCCTAAAACCACCTTAGAAACACGCTATGGGTCATGCATATAGGGATTATGAAACATGGTATTCGAATAAATTCATTGTTATAATAATAGAAGAAATAAAATTCGGAAAATTATCGGTACAGATTATTATTTATTTTTGAAAAAATCCCAAGTATGTTCGAGGGGTTCAAACACAAAGTACTTCGTCATTACCCCATCTAATGTTTCTTCGCATGGCAGACATAACATTTTGGTAACAATTGAATTTATGTTGTAAGTTTTCAATTCTTCACTCACTTTTCCACTAGAAGCGTATATTTTTAATTTCGTAGAAGTTATTGGATTTAAAAAAAAACTATTTTTATCTTCAATACATGCCCCAACAATCTTATATTCTTGTTGTTCAATGAACGCGTATTTCATTTTGACGATTTCATTTTGTTTTGTTAAAAACCACGCATCTGCTATTTTTCTATTTGATAGCGTGACGTCAGAATTGATTCGAATTTCGTCGTAAGAACCAGATTGATTCTTGTAGAACAATTTTGGCGAAAAAGTTTCTGATTCGAATAGATTGTGCGTATTCGTATTATTATGCAGCTGCATTTTTTCAACTATTCTTTTGGCTACCTGCTGAAGGGGCAAATAACCGTGTTTCAAATGCAATCCTAAAAGCCGAAGACTATTTTCGTATTTGTAAGTACTGAGGTCCATAATACTTTCTACTTTATTTCGTTGCATATCTTCTGTGATATGGGTTAATAGGTGCACGTTGCTCCCGATAGTATGTCGCCCATAAATAGAAATGTATTTCCGAACGTACAGATCAAACAATTTTTCAGCAATTGGAATGTAGTCTCCATATTGTTTCGAAGTACAAATTCTTGCAGCGCAACAAAGTATTAAAAAGTGTTCGTATTCAGCTTTATCTAACAGCTGTTTGAATACAACCATTCCGACGTATAATAATATAGTTCGATATTCGACACCCTTCCATTTTCGTAGGCAGTTTAAATTTCGTAGAGAACGGTGAAATTCCATCGGCATGTACTGGTTACAATTTTCTAGTAATCGAGACACCATTTCAATTGTTTTCTTATTCCATTTTTTTTCATATCCCTTTGCCCCGTAAATCCATCTCAATAGACAACACCTCATCACGCCTAAATCAAGCAAGTGCAGAGGGTCTGAACTAGGGAAGCTATATATCATATCTATATTTAGATTTTCGATTAGCGATCTTTCCTTATGATGTCTCTCATCGCTGCGAGATCGGAAAGACTCATTAGATCTTCGATCACAATCCATTGTAGCAAATGACATTCGCTTAAACTGTCTTGAATATTCGCCGATTACGGTGCACTTTTGGCAGGCGTGTTTTCCATTGAAATTTACAACACCTATAATCACAAAAAATTAAATGAAAATTCGAATTTTTAGCATTCGAATGAAATAACGATGAAAACGAACTTAATAAAGATATCAATCGAACCTTTTATCATACATCTGGCTGGTGTGTCACATATCACAAGTCCAAATTTAATTTTGACATTAAAGCCATTTATAATTATTCCTCTTTGAAGAATTGTTTCCAATTCAGCGACGAAGTCCTTTATGTATTCATTAAGTATAGGTTTAGATGGACCGTACCAAACAGCAACTACCATTGGTGCAATTTTTGGCAACTCTGTAAATTATATGTCGGAAAATATTAATTCGAATCGAAATTTGATGAATGCGTTCATATAAATGAAGTAATTTATGGCTTTTACCGCGAATTGACGATAAAATCGGCCAAAATTGCATATTTGATGATTTAGAAATTGGAAGTCCATCGAAGTTAAAGTCCAATGTAATAGAAATATAACGATTAATCCCTGCGAATATATTTCTTAAACAGTTTTCGATTCCATTATACCAAATGGCACCGACAGTCAAAGTAGTAATTGGAACGTTCAAAGGTGTATTTAATAATGTGCGGCTGTCTTTTGGTAAGAAGGTGAGCCCACTGGAGTGTAATATCTTAAGAAGATCACTGGTAGCAATTTTTGAAATATGATGGTCTACGGACCAATTTGTCAGCCTGTTCTTTAATTCGGAAGCTGTATCTTTATCACGTACATCTTGCCTTTGTGAATTCGAATCCGATACAGTTTCGTCGTCATAAAAACCCTTTTCCGAAAATATTTGTTCGTGGATTTTTGTTTCATGAATCGCTCTCATTCTTCGAAATTTTCTATACTTTTGGACACGATTACGATTATTGCGAGCCTTTTGACTAAATATTTTCACTGTAGGCATCACTTTGAATTGCAATTGTTTAATTTCGAATAATAATATGGTATGATATACATATATATGTCACAAAAAACGTCATCTGTCATCATATTCACCACTTTCACCTTTTGATTTCAGTGATGAATGCATTTTTTTCATTTACTGTAATTTCTATCGTGATTCACTGCGTTTTTCATATGTGAATATATCATTAAATTGTTAATTTCGTAATTGAGTGTTATTAGAGTAAAAAAACTTCTACGAATTATTCACTAGTGTTGCTAAAAATTCGAAAAGTAAACGATTCCGAAAATGAGTTCTGTTCCTAGAAATAGAAAAAGAACCGATAGATATGGTGCACGTCTTTCGAATGTGAATTTATCATCCGAAGAGGAAGAAGATCCATATGCAGAGAATTCAATGGATGACGAAACCTATGAACCTCCGTCCAAGCAATCAAAAAAAGGTACCGCTGGCGAAGAATCAGATTCTGACGATCTTTCGGAAAATATGGAAGATATTCATGAATTGAATCAAAATTTCGATGATGAATTCGATCGGATTCAAAATAGGACTGATTTAGCTACAACAGAAGCTACAGCCGTTCACCATGACCGAAACGTAAATGTTTCCAACTTCTGCACGTGCCCTGTGAGTGAAAAATATTGGCAAAGCTTGCATGAAAATACTCTGTCGATTCTTAAAAGGATTGCAGTTATTGAAGAGACTCTCATCAAAAATGGAACATTGGTGACAGTTAAGAACGAAATTAGGGGAAAGACATTCGAAAAGTTCCATGATCATTGTGCGAAAAACGAATTACCATTGAAGAATTTTGATTCTCTTAAACAATTTGAAAATAAATTGAATAATAAACAATTCGAAAATGAAACGGTTAGTACATAAATACATACTTTAGCCTTCTAGTTAATTTCGCAGAACTAAAATTCGAAATTTTCCACATTATTTTACAGATAACCGCTTTCTCAGATTTCCCGAGTATGGGCACTATATTGGGAAATAAACCAAAACTATTAAAGGCTGTCGTCTTCTTCATTATTGAACGTTCCTTCTTATCAAATTTTACATGGACTGGTAAAGCAAGTAGAGGGAAAAAGAAAATTGCTTTGAAGGATTTTCCAAAAATTGTTGATCTGTTTCACTCTATTGTGAGTAGAGTGGATGATTCATATGAACAATCACTATTTTTGAAACATTTGAAGGAGAAAATATTGAAATATGCATACGAGTGAGTTTTTCAATTTATGATTCTAATTTATGTTTTTAATAATTTGTTTCATTTATATGATTGCATTTTTTGTATTCGAAATATTCTGTAGATGTATATCTAAATCCGAAATATCCGTTGACGGTGGTAAATCGAATCCATCTCCCGTTTCTGGAATAGACACAGAAATTACCGTTGAAATCAATTCGAATGATCAGTCTATTATATGTGATTTGCCAGTTTCGAATGTAAATTTGGATCAAAGACTTCAGCCTGAAGCACAAACAAAATTTGCTAATGTTCCATCATATCGGAATGCATACAGTGAACATGAGAACGTGGCACTCAGTCAACACGGTAACACATCTGGAGCACAAGCAAAATTTTATAATGTTCCATCACATCGAAATACACACAGTGCAAATGAAAACGTAGCACTCAGTCAACACGGTAGAACATCTGGAGTTTCAATGAACGAACAACGAATGCTTTCGTCAATCCAAAGTCGACCACATTACTTTTTCGAACCCAATGAACAAGCGAAAATTGCTCAAAGCATACAAACAAAACAAGTCCGAAGCATACCACCGCTCGCACCGATTTCATATGGCACCGCAGTTGAACCAGAATCTATGCGTAACACAATATTAAACTACGAATCTCAATCAAGTACGAATGTTGGAATTTCGCAAAATCGGTCAGCAACTGATCGCAATGAGTAAGTTTACTGAATTTAACAGTGATTGCTTCGAATATATTACAATAATATTAATTTGCAGGAGTTCAAACGTCGGCAGAAAGAGCCTGGATCTGTGGCCTGATTCGTGGAAAAAAATGTTCGAAAATTATCCTCATCCAGATCGAAGAGATAATAACCCAATTCAGTGGCTCGAACAACTACCCTATTCCAGAGGAAAATATTTGCTATCGTTGGCACAAAAAGAGTATCCGAAAGTTTTCGAAGACATTTAGATAAATCTCATTAGATTGGAAATTTAAATTCAACTCATTTCTTATGAAATCACCTATTCGAATAACTCGTTATATATCTGATCTCGTGATATCGTTTTAATTGTTGATAACGTTCAGACAATTTGTTTGCAATGCATACTTTGAATAGTAAAATAAAACTGATCCAAAATTTAAAAAAATAAAATTAATAAAACCAATATCGTAATAGAAAAATGCGAAAGATCTTTCATTCATACGAAAATATTTTCATTCTCTTATTTTATTATTTATTCAGATGTTCGGAATCTTCCAATTTGTTTACTGCAATGAAACACTTTTAGTACATGCACAATTTTTATGTAACCAATAAAAGCTATTTTTAGCCAATTTTTATTCGAATATTGTGATAGTTGCTCACAGTTGATTGATTATTTTTAGGTTAAAAAAAGAAAACACAAAAGAATTCGAATTCCATTGAAAATGATTATTTTTTGCATTATGATTTCGACGATGCTGCTATGTAAATTAAAGCCTCTTTAGCAGCCGTTTCTAAGCGAATGTTTTTAGCAAACTTTTTAGAAAAAGTTACAAAATTAGATTCGAATTTGAAAATTTGCGATCGAAAGACGATCGATGTTCGGTAGTCATTGAACCAAAAAATTTCGTATTTCCGGGGCTCGACCGATAGAATTCTGGCTGGCCAGTGTGATGATCCACGAATTTTTGCCCACACTACTTCACCAATGGAAAATTGTAATACCGCAATCGCTCCGTCATTAATCTTATTTGGCGGCTTGTTATTCAACGACTTTGACGCCTCTGAATTCGGAAAGCCTGGATTCGGAACGTTCACTGATTTCGGTTTTCTTGGAACCGTTGATCTGGTCATCATTTCGACTTCAGGTTTTGACGAATTTATTTCATTAAGATGTTCTTTTTTCAATGAAAAAATGCAATTTAATTTTTCCAAATGCTTTGGTTTCGAATTGTCTATGATTGCTTGTGGTGGAACCATTGATCTTGTCATCATTTTGACTTCTGGTTTTGACGAATTTATTTCATTAAAATTTTCTTTTTTCAATGAAACAATGCAATTCAATTTTACCAAATGCTTTGGTTTCGAAATGTCTATGATTTCTCGTGGTGCCAGTTTATTCGAAAATTTTGGTTTTTTCGATTGTGTCATTATTTCAGATGGAAATTTACGTTTTGAACTCCTTTTTAAGGTCACGACTGGAGATGTGACAGTTACACTTATCCTGTTCATATCAAAATTGACCGGTTGGTTGTTTTTTGTAACTGTGGCGAACACTTTAACTGTAATAAAATCGAATTGTGTTAAATCTTGGAATTTTCTAGGGAATTTCATTCGATGAACATTATTCACAAACTGAGTGAGTGACAATTTATCGAACCAATTCGAAAATCACATGCATATATATATAATGCAACACATGTAATTATTTTCTTACCATTTAATGAATCGAATATTTTGCTCATTTTGTGTTTGCTTCTTGAGAGAATGTAAAACAATGAATTTTCAATGTGAAATTTCAAAAGTAAGGTTGTGTACCAAAATTGAATTGTCATGTTCATTGCATGGATGAATTCACCACGAATGTCATACAATTGAACAGATACGACAGAAAGGCCAACTTCACATTGTAAAGTCATTATTGTGAAATTCAATTTTGTATTTTCATTTCTCGTTGGCCGCCATTCCTTTCAGATAAGTTTTTTGGAAAAATACGACATTTTTGTTAAAACCATTTCGTGTATTTTTCAGCAACGTGAGTATCTCGTTATAACGTATTATTATAATGATTATTGTGAAATTCATTTTCATATTTTCTTTTTTTTCAAAAACCACTCGAAATAGAAACGAAACAATTGTTACCGCTATCCGTACCATACCTTTCGAATAAGTTCATTGGAAAAATACGAGATTTTTGTTAAAAGCATTTCTTGGAATTCTACAAACACTGGTGAGTATCCCGTTAATAATTAATTATTATGGAATGTAATTTCATATTTTTATTTTTGTTCAGAAGTTATTCGAATCAGAAGTTGGCAAGTATTCAACTTACGAATTAACATTTTCGATCGTTTTCTGGATTTAGTTTCGTACGAAATGCATGTGTATTTTAAATATACAAAAATTCATTGATTTTCAACCAATACACTTTCATTGAGTCACACCCAAATATACATCGTATTATTTGTAGAAATTTCAATGGTTTATATATCATTATATCATTTAATTTTTATATAATCATCTCATTGCTATCCTAGCTGAATATTTCACAAACTATTTCAGGTAAAATGGTGAAAATTTACATAAAACCTTACGGCGGCTACATTATAAGTGGCAGAGATTTCGCAACAGTACCCAGCGAAAGCATGCGACGCATAATTCTTTCCCCGGACAACACACATTGCATGTCTATCATCGAGCTGCCAGATGGTTGCCTGAGCATTTCCAACGAATCCAACGTTCCATTCGAATTCTCTATCAGCCGGGCTGGAAAGACCATGGCTGTGGTTAAATATCGTGGCAACATTAATGATGCAACCCTGATCATCAACACCAATTGGCGCCTGAACCAAGATGGAATCGAAAATAGAGAGATTCATACGAACCCTGATTTGATTCGCTCACAAACGTTGAATTTCGAAATTGAATCAAATGGAATTGGTCGCATGGATCTCAAAATCGAACGAAGTGGTTACGCAGCTTGTGTTTTTTCGGACAAAGAGCTATTGTTTGTTCGAATGAATGGAAACCATTGTGTTCCACGATTGCAAGCATTCATGGAAAAAGAAATGGCTCGACTTGTGGTCGAAGATGCGACACTGAAACAGATCATTGGTCAGCAATTCTTTGCGGATTGGGCAACTGAACACGAATGGGGATTAAAATAGAAACATTCGTCAACAGACACCCATTTTTTCGAAACATCGATGTTAACTTACCTTAGAATTCTAAGATATTCATCAACAGAAAATATGTTTTCGAAAATAACAACACCATTTACACATCATCCATTTTTCCGATTCACATGTTTACAATTCGAATATTCGAATATTGATATTGATCTATGATCAAACACAACATTTATTCAAAAGTTTAAGAAATCATATGTTAAAGATTTAATATAACAGTGGTTAAATAATTCATAAATTTATTTTAGAAAATCAACGACCGATAAATGAAATCATGATTAGGGATTAAAATAAAAACATAAGTCAACAGACATCAATTTTTTCGAAATATTAACGTTTACATAACATAGAATTCTAAGAAATTTATCAACAGAAAATATTTTTACGAAAATAACAACACCATTTACACATCATCCATTTTTCCGATTCACATGTTTACAATTCGAATATTCGAATATTGATATTGATCTATGATCATAAACAACATTTATTCAAAAGTTTAAGAAATCATATGTTAAACATTTTATATAACAGTGGTTAAATAATTCATAAATTTATTTTAAGAAATCAACGATTGATAACTGAAATCAATAATTAAATAAATAAAAAGACTAATGAACGTAAGTCAAACTTTTCCGCACTTTTTTTTTAAATTTTTCATCCTGTAGTAAAACTGAAACAATTGAGAATAGCCGACCAAACGTAATGTTTATGAGTTTTCTATTTATTTTTAATTATTGGGTCTGTGTGTATCAAGTGCTTACATCAACCACGAGCCGACGATATATACATATAATTTGTTTGCTTTTGGGACTTTTTCATGCTTTCACACACATAGATTTTACACCCACTTTACGGTCGATACCGTGTAAGACAAGTGCCCAAAAAAAAACATCTGAAATACCCGAAATTAACCATCCATTCTTTTTTTTCGACTGTGATGTGTGTGAAAAAATGGTCGATTATATGCCCGTGTCTGACTATATATTGTATAGTGGGGAAATGTTACTTGGGTTACCATATTGATTTTCTTTGGGTGTTTGACCCTTTTTCTTATAAAGCGTTTCACAAACTGTATTATTAATAACCGGAAGTTGCACTTGCATCAACACGTTTGATTTTTTGCCATTCTCCTTCAACCTTCCCCATCCTGCAACAAATGGATGAGAGCTGGTAAAGCTTTTACGTTTAACCTTTTCCGTCAGTGGTAAACAAATAGGACGGATATGATCTGCATGCAAAAGTGTGGAAAAAATTATTTGTTTGGCATTCAGAATTATTTTTGTTTTCGATTTGAATTAATTAGCTCACCATTAAAGGTCACATCACTTTCAAGTGTAAAAATGGCAATATCGTCTGAATATTCAAATTCAGATGTATAATTGGGATGTTTTACGGCTCGACTAACTTTAACATCTTTATATATATCCTCAGTTGTCTTCATGAGGTCATACTCCCCTAGTCTAACCATTAGCCTGTAGATTCAAAAAAAAAAAAAAACATTTATATGAAATAAAAATTCATGTTTAAATTTCTATATTTAAATGAAAAATTTGCAATTATTCAACCTACTGGCCAGGGACAACGCAGTGAGCAGCAGTTAAGACGTGGCGTGAAGTAATCAGTGAACCACCTATTTAAGGAATGAATGTTCTTTGAGTTCACACAAATCAATTTCATACAATAACTGTTGAATAACTAAAAAACACGAAATTACCGCAACCAAAAATTGGTTTGCCATTTCCACCCATAAATCCAATTAATGCCATCCACGGGAATGAATCTGATGTGTTTAAGTATTTAATGTAGATTTTTTTTTTACAAAAATAACACAGTAAACTTGAATTTACCTGGCCTGGCTTGTTCTCCACCAACAATTTTTCGATAAGGTACCTTCGATGTGCCGCAACCTTGTTCTGGATGAAGCAAACGTCCTTCAAGCGAAGAATCTATTGAAAAAATCAGTTCATTTGTGAATTATAAGAAAAGATTGTTTTACTTAAAAAACTATTCGCTTTCCATTTGTATGGAAGATATAAGGTTGAGATGAATCTATCATAAGAATACGTTGATGAACTGCCACTCTAAACGTCATACGATCACAATTATAGAACATTAGAGTTTGGGCAAAGTACTATATGTTTACTGTTTCTTCCTATTGTTATCATTTGCCGCATCCTCAAGACGAATCCATCGTAATAACAAATGTTTGCTTTGAAAGGTGAACAATGGATGTTTGATGTACATTTTGTACATATGTACACAACAGTTTAAAACTACAAAAATACATTTTGTTGTAATCGTTTTTTAATCAATTGGCGTCGCCACTCTTCAACGAGCAATTTAAAACGATTTAAATACTTGTTTTATGTATATACTAACCAGATCCATTTATACTTGTTATTTCTGCGAAGGAAACACGAAGGATCACGTTCATTATCACAAAGAAATATAAATTGGCCATTTCTATAGATTGTCCAGAAGTATTTTCTATCTTGAAGATTTCACTTGTCCTTTTATCGAAAGAATATTAGTGTAAAAACCGTACTTCCGTTCGTATCGGTGCGTGGAGATGAACTGATCAATGTTTTCGATAGCAATTCCTATAAATACATTGTTTGTTGACACATTATTCAAACTGTTTGCTCATCAAGGGGAAAATGATCAACTATCGGAAGTGACAGAAAATTTGTATTTCAATGTAATTTAACATTATAGTGTTGAAACAGAATCTGGCAATATAGATTGTTCCTTATGTATAACCGAATTTTTTAACATCGTTTGGACATTTGTTTGATTGCTTCATTACTTTTGGCAGTAATTGGATGAGAATTGATTCCCCTGAATACGGATTATGATACATAACATTTTCTAACGTCAAACGATTGTTACGCATTTCTAGCAAATACATTTACATTTTGAATGTCAATGATACACAATTGATTCCAATATACATCTCGATTATTTTTCATAGTTTCGTAAACAGTACATTCATTTCTATGTATACAATTTTTTATGAGTACACATAGTCTTTGTGGACATTATGAGTACACCGCATTTTTTACCGCAATTTGTCAAATTTTTTTTACATCAGCAGGTTGCGCACAGTTTCAATGCCAATGTTGAAAACTTTTTTTTACTCATGTGTAACTCTGTGCATACACACAGAGGAATATGCAAAAAAAAGTCAAGAAACTCACTTCATAGATTTTGGAATATTTGGAATATTCTAGTCTTAAACGACTTTGTTGACAATATGCAGTGGACGCAATCATTGTAGTTTTTCTTCTGTCGCATCAAATCTAAATAGGAGAGCATATTATTTGTTGTCTGTCTCACAGTTTCCTGCTACTCTGAGAAAGAGTGATTTTGAAGATTGGATTGAGGAAGAAGTTTGATACTCATTCTCAGTAAGAAGGGAAAATATAATTTGTCGACTTGAGATAATATTTTTATTTGAAGTGTGTGATTGATTCGTTATCAAAGTACACGATTTGCACTATTAACTATCTCCAATCTTTCTCTTTCGTTTGTTGACGTGTTTGCTTACATTATCAATATCATTGCTTATTGTCTATAGATTCGAAAGCACAAGTGACGATATTGCTCCTTTCTTCTTCACCAATGCTCAGACAAAGAAACAGAGTTCAAATAATACACAAACTCCGAATGAAATTGCAATAGTGACCATCGCGCAACACATTGTCAACTAGTGATGTCAACTAACAAAATTGGACTTTCACGGATATCGTTCCGGATTCAACAAATGATTATGGAAATAAATGTTTCATACCAAACGGAACCAAATACAATTTGATACATTTTTCGCCAACATTGTTGTAGGTTACTTTTAGGCCCCTTAATGTCAACCATACTAGTGGATGATAAACCCAAATTTACCGTCGTCGATTTGAATTAATATATTTCTTCAACATTTAGGAACAAATGAATTCTCCTCTTAACCATTTCTGTTCCTGTGTTATGCAAGTGGTTTATCGTCATCTATTTGCTGTATGCTATTAGTAGAAATGGAAATAGATTAAGAGAGAACCATGCAAATTGCGATTTGTGGGTATGTTAAGAGAAGAGTACACAATCTCAATACAAAGAGAACAAAAGACATTAGCAAATAACATTACTCCAGCCGAATAAATGTATTTTTATCTACATTTAAGTTTTTTTTTCTGTCTCAGTTTTTTCTTTTTTAGTTGAAAAAAAGGGTTTGTTGAGAGGGTGTCAAACTGAAAACTGTGCATTGATCCATTTTTGAATGACATCATATCCAATATTCTCTACTCACAGTGTGTTTGAAATTTCAATATTCACGCAATTCCTCTGAGCTTTGCTCGTCAAAGAACACCAATCTCTTAGTGTCTGACGTTAAGAGATGTATCTGAAATCATATCAGATTGAACATTTATATGACGACATAATCATTACAGATTCAAAAAAAAAAACATTTAAAACAATAATTAAACATTTTTGTCACTTTATCCAATACAAATTGTTTGTGATACAAGCATAAACTATCCTCGCAAACAAGTTTTTGTGTAATTATTTTTCATTATTTTTGTTATTTGTTTTGTCACTTTCGTCCAATCATTTTGCAAAGTTTCATTTCATTTTCATTCAATAGCAGAACTTTTGCGAGTTTTACGAATGAAGCGAATTTCGGTGCGTCGAAAGAATCGAAAAAATTGCGTATGTTATCGACCGAACGTGGACTTTAAATTAATAATAAACATTCTTTGTACATTTTACATCATTAGGCACAATCTATGTCACTAACAAATTGTGCGTCAGCATTGTTTTTCATTTTACGTGAACGCGCCTATTGTTTGAAAATCGCTACAAATTGAACATTTCACCTAATTCTTTTATGATTCTCAATATAAACTTGTAAAAGTGTCAGCGAACGTACACAACGGTGATTCTCAAAGGCCATACGGGCATATGGTCAACGTGGATCGCCCCCCAATCAAAATCCATACATTCATATGCTCCATTCATCCTTTCAACAAATAGCATTGGCATTGATCGTTTATATTTAATTTAACACATTCATCGCTCAGTAAAAAAGGTAATAATTTTATCCCGATACATTGATTCTATAATTTGCCGATTCATTATAAAGAAACACGACAACTTTTGCAAAGAAATTATAATTTTATTTATTAGTGAGATTCGGTTCTATCCGAAAATTGAGCATTCTTACACAATGCAATCCAAATGCGAATTGAAATTTCATTGTGAGGATACGGAAATATTGACTTGTTCGTTGATCCAATCTATGACGCTTGAAACCCGTGTATAAACTCCTGGTTTATTCGCACGTCCGCAGCCAAGTCCCCATGAGATTATACCAATTTGATACATTGGAAACTGTCCGTTTTTGTGAATTGGTAACATTAACGGACCTCCGGAATCCCCTTGACAAGTGTCTTGACCGCCAGCCAAATTTCCAGCACAAAGCACAAGGTCGCTGAATTGTTTTTCCGATGTTTTTTTGCCAAATAGTTTATATCGCCACTCACAACTTGCATTATTAAGAATTGGAAGTTGCACCTGCATCAACACACTTGATCTAGGTCCATTCTCTTTCAGAAGTCCCCATCCAGCAACAAATGGATTTTCGCCAACAAAGGATTTATTCTGAAGTTCTTTAGTCAGTGGTAAACAGATTGGACGAATGCGATCTATGAAAAAAAATGTGAAACGTTATTAGTTTTGAGCTCAAGATATTTTCTCGATTTAGCATTTTGGTCGCTCGAAAGCGTCTACAGTTACTAATATAGGGCGAAAGCCTAGCAACTCAGTGATGTGTAGAAGTTCTAGAGAATTTGGCGAGGGTTCAAGACGCGAACTAGGATTTGATTCACAATTTCTTACTCACCAGTGAATTCTACATCCCTTTCGAGTGTTAATATTGCGATATCATTTGTTTTGTCGGTGTCATCGTAATTTGGATGTGGTACTGCTCGATGTACTGGAACATTTAAATGTGGTCCATCCATCATCGTAGAGAGGTCATACTCTGCTAGTCTAACAAATGTCCTTTAGATTTCAAAGAATTTCAAATGTTAATTCAATTTATTTTCATTTTTGACGTGAATTGATTGCCATTTTACATACAAATTCGGACGAAGACAGTGGGCGGCAGTCAAGACATGGCGTGATGTGATCAATGTGCCGCCTATTTGAGGGGAATACAGATTTTTATTGATGTATTTATAGAGCTTTTATTTAGTTTGTGGCAATTTAGACATTTTTACCGCATTCAAAAGATGCAAGGAATTTATTCATCTTATAACCAAGAATGGTCATCCATGGAAATGCACCTGAAATTTTAATAAATGTAATCCCTTCTATTGAAAATAAAAATTATAGAAAAGGGGCCTCTGTAATATTTTTGTTTAAATAGTAATATAAGAGCTTTTCCATCGGTGGTACAAGAACAATATATGCACATTCGTACACGTACATTGTCATTGAGTTGTTGGTGCAGTGGCAAAACTAAATACGAAATATAAAATGGTTTCATTCTCATTTGAATGATGTTTACTATTTGTGTTGATTTACCGTTCTTGGCGGGTACTCCACCAACAATTTTTGTATTTGCTACTTTCGAAATTCCGCATCCCTCTTCAGGAGTAAGCAAACGTCCCTGAAGCTCAGAATCTATTGAAAAGAATTGATGCATTTTTTTTATTCACAAAAGATTTCGACGTTAAGAATACATTTCCAAACTAAGATATTATTTTCTTGAGTCATCACCTTGCGCACAAATACTGGCCACGTATGCAGAAAGTAGGATTGCATTCACCATTGTAAACAAATGTACGTTGCCCATTTTTTACGTATAACTGAAATTATTATATCCTTCATTGAAATTCTATTGCTATCAACACTATTCATATTTCTATCAACGATCTTAGAACCTAACTTAGAATATAACCTAACTTTGTCTAAATTGTTCCAGTTTTCATTTTGTTTTTTATTTTCATCAGAACCTTTCATAGTTCACAAAATTTCACAACAAATGTCTGCAACGCTTTACTATTAGTAAATTACTAACCACGAAAAATATCATTTATTCGAAAAGCTCTTTGCCGCTTGTTTCAGCGTCTTAAAAAGAACTGATCGACGTTTTTCAGACAGCTTTTATATACATATATTTGACACAAGACAATTTGCACAATTCATTTAATTTATTAATGAAACAATCGAAATTTGAAACAGATGCGTCTGACGACGAATTAAATTATCAAAACAGCACCGGGTTAGATCACTCTATAAAAATGTCTATGGTTCAGAATGCAAATCAAACATTCATACGGCGACATTAACTTGTCCCTTAATCCAATCAATAAAGCTTGAGACACGAGTATAGATGCCTGGCAAATTGGACCGAGCGCAGCCAGCTCCCCATGACACTATACCAATTTGATACATTGGGAATGTGCCATTCACGAGAATTGGTAACATTAATGGACCACCGGAATCACCTTGACAGGTGTCTTCACCGCCAGCCAAGTTCCCAGCGCAAATGACGAGGTCACCAAAATCTTCTTTTGTTGTCGCTTTGCCATATAAATGATATCGAATTTGACATTTTGCATTGTCAATAACCGGAAGTTGGACCTGCATTAAAGTATGTGCTCTAGTACCATTCTCACGCAAACGTCCCCATCCGGCCACAAATGGATTCGTGTCAACAAAGGATTTAGACTGAATTTCTTCTGTCAATGGCAAACAAATTGGCCAGATACGATCTATGCAAATGTAAGTGAAATGTTGATTTTAAAATTGTTTATTTTTATTTTTAAACTTTTTTCTCACCGCTGAATTCCACATCTGTTTGAAGTGTTAAAATTGCGATATCATTTATTTTATCGGCATCGGGATGTGGCACTGCTTGATCCACTGCAATTTCTATATGTAGTCCATCTCTCGTCGTAGTGAGATCATGCTCCCCTAGTCTAACGAATGCCCTTTTGATTTCAAAGATGAATTTCAATTTGAAAAATTATTCCAATTTGACATTGTTTTTATTTACGTACAAGGTTGGAAGAAGACAGTGGGCAGCAGTCATAACATGGCGAGAAGTTATCAGTGTACCTCCTATTTTGAGAGAATAAATGCTGCGTCAATAGACGAACAGGTTTTAAGCTTGGTAATTAATATAGACATTTTTACCGCATTTAAAAGATGTTTCATTTTTTTCGTTTATGTAAACAAGCAATGCCATCCATGGGAATGCACCTGAAATGTTTAATGATATTTTTTCCTTTTTGAATTATTCACAACAAATTCATTTTGTTTCAGTTTACCTGGTTTAGCTACTGTCCCGCCAACAATTTTTGTATTTGTTACTTTCGAAATGCCGCATCCATTTTCGGGAGTGAGCAAGCGTCCTTTGGGTGCGGGAAACGTATGTTGGACTTGACTAACCGACTCTATGTCTGAATCAACGTACCATATGGTACTTGCCGTTTCATTGATGGGATGCTGCACAGAATCTAATGATAAAATTAATACATAGAAAGAAACCAAAGATTCGAGAGTTATTTGTGTCTTTTCTGTAACAGGTTTTTTTGAATTTACCATTCTTAGTATGCAAGTTAAAATGTAATAAGTTGGGAAGTTTTGACAAAATATCTAGTTAATATAAAAAAGTAATTATTAGTGAATTTGATTCGCATGTGTAGAATTTTTTGTTTCAACTCCAAATTTATTTAGACAGCTTATTAAGTACTGACCTTGTGACCAAGTATTGGTTACACATTCACATAGATGAAATACGCTCAATACCGTTAACAAATGAATGTTGCCCATTTTTCTTCGATATCTGGAAATATTGATTGTTGATTGAAGTTTCACTAAAGCAACCAAAAATGCTGAAAATGTTTCACTGTTGAAAATGTTTTACTCAAAATTTCAATAATTTTTATTCAAATTTTACTGCTAATTCTCAGCACCATGTGTTTTTCGCTTCTCAGTTTAAGTTTATATGTGAAAATGTGTACGATCTGAAGGACACACTGTGGAATTTAATTCGCTGTAATATCAATTCTATGAGATAAGGTAACGTTTTGGTCATTCACACGTTGCTTAAGATGTGGTTGCTCAAAACATTCAACAAGAATTATTTAGCAATGTGAAAATTAGATTGAGTAAAATGATGTTTTTTTTAAAAATGTTCATGTTTTTAACGTTTCTTTGGAAATAAATTATACAGTGAATTTCAAACCATTCAAAATATGACTAATTGTAATTTTTATTTAAAGGGCTCACTTCTACTTGTTTCGGCATCTAGGGCTGAACTGATCGAACTTTTGCCATTTGGGTGTCAGCTCTTCTAGACATCTATTGACACAAGTATCGATGTGTTTGCGTCATTAAATTTTCTACTGCATAGTAGACGTTCGGAACGATGTTTTGTAAGAAAGAGGTCAATTTATCAAGAAATTTTGCTGCAGAATTGTGAATCATCAGAAACAATGAGTTCACAATAACAATTATGGGGATTTGCTTCTGTTGTGTAGAAAAAAGCATGGAGAAAATGAAAACAACTGAAAAATTGATCAAAAATGCAACATGTGTAAATGTACACTGAAATTTTATTTTTGGTATTTCATATCCAATTTTTGGACCTCTCCTTTAATCCAATCAACAAATTCCGAAACACGAGTGTAAATACCTGGTAGATTTGGTTCTGCGCAGTTAATCGCGTATGAGATTACACCCATTTGAAACATTCTAAATTGACCATTTTCAAAAATTGGTAACATTAACGGCCCACCAGAATCACCGTTACAAATATCTTGACCGCCAAGTAAATTTCCAGCACAAAGTATAACGTTGCCGAATTCATACGTTCCGAATTCTTCATCTAATTGGCCCATTAGGTCTCTACATTTGTTATTATCGATGACTGGAAGTTGCAATTCCTTTAAAACATTCGACATACTGCCCCTTTCCGCCCTTCTCCCCCACCCAGCAACAAATGGATTAGTACCAACTAATAAAGACTTACTCTGAAGATCTTTAGTTAATGGTAAACATACTGGTCGAACGCGATCTATGAAACCGTTTAAATATTTGCTTAGTATTTAGGTGTTCTTTCGGGGTGACAATGTTAAATGTATTTCAGCCTATACATTTATCATTTTTTAAGCGCCTTTATACCAAAAACCAACGAGTTCCATCAATCTCATGTTTGAGTCTGAGCGAAAGCATGTGCTGGTTATGGTCGAGATGGCATTTAAAATATGTCGTTCCGAACAGATTGTGTGGTTCTTTGGACAAACTATTATTTCTCACCATTCAAATACGCATCCTTTTCAAGTGTTAGAACTGCAATATCATATCCTTTAACTATGTCGTTGAATTTGGGATGTGGTGCTGATTTAATTATATTGATATCTTGACGACTTTCCTCTTTTTTTAGAGTGTAGTCATGTGCTCCTAGCCTAACGAAGCTCCTGTAAATTTCAAGGGAAACATTTAAAACGTGAATTTCAAATTCATATTTTTTTTTTTTTTTTGGCTTAATTGTTTCCACATACATCTTCGCATGAAGACAGTGAGCTGCAGACAAGACGTGGCGTGATGTGATTAATGAACCTCCTATTCATTAAAAAAAGAACTACTGTAGTCGATAGATGTGTTTTGAATAAAATATTCAATTTATACCGCAACCAAAGAATTCAGTAGGAAGTCCATAACTCATAAGTCTTGCTCCAAGTAAGGCCATCCATGGGTATGCACCTTTAAAGATCATTCGTTCATTTACATTGAAATGATCCAATTCGTTCACATTTACCTGGCTTAGCCTCTCTACCGCCAACAATTTTTGTAGTTGCCACTTTCGAAATGCCACATCCTTCTTCTGGTGTTAATAAGGTTCCTAGTGCTTATAAGAAAACGGTTCATAAATTGTAAATTGTAAAGTTGATGTGTTTATTCTTAGATTGGCACTGACCTTGTGCATCAATGCTGATTGCTAATGCAATTAATAATATTGAATTAAGTACTGCAAATAGATTCATGTTGCTAATTTCTGAGGATATTTGAAATTAAAAACATTTCGATTGAAAATAATCTTCAAAAATGAATACAGAATATGGATGAATTCTTAAAAATTGCTTTGGAATACACTTTTGTAACAAAATGAAGTGATTTTTTCTATAAGTACTACTATAAATTATGCTTATTCCTTGCTAAATATATTTAACTTTTGTTTATATTACCTTCAAATGGACTGGTAGATGATTTGAAATGAAGCAGGTTTTTTTTTAATAAATAAGACGTAATGACATCCGAATCGAAGTGTTTGCGAATAATTTTAATTAAAATTTTAATCAATATCAATTTTGAATGGTATTTGTAATATGGAGCGTGTCATTTTTGTTTTGACTCTTTCTTTCCGTGATAATAATAAAATGCTGTCGAATTCCCATTTTTACTGCACACAATTAAGTGTGAATTATTTGGTATTTTTTACAAATAAGTATCTTTAATTCGAAGTTTCTTGCTGAATTCATGAATTCCGTTGTACCAATTTGGATTGTCACAATGCTATGGCACTATAGTAGTGAGACTGCTAAAGTATAAGAAAAGACAATAGACTAAGCTCAGTTGATGTGATTTTTGACTTAAAAATTCGTATAAGAAAGCATAGAGAAAATAAAAACAACTGAAACATTGAGCAAAATGTTTGCAAACATATACATTTTATTTTTGGTGATTCATATCCTATTTTTGGATCTCTCCTTTAATCCAATCAACAAACTCCGAAACGCGAGTATAAACGCCTGGTATGTTTGCTTCTGCGCAGTTAATCACATATGAGATTATACCGATTTGATACATCGCAAATTGACCATTTTCCAAAATTGGTAACATTAACGGTCCTCCAGAATCACCGTTACAAATATCTTGACCGCCAAGTAAATTTCCAGCACAAAGTATAACGTTGCCGAATTCAAACGTTGAAAATTCTTCATCTAATTGGCCCAACAGGTGTCTACATTTGTTATTATCAATGATTGGAAGTTGCAATTCCTTTAAAACATTTGACCAAGTGCCCGGGTCTTTTGCCGTTCTGCCCCACCCTGCTGCAAATGGATTAGTACCAACCAAAGACATACTCTGAAGATCTTTAGTTAATGGCAAACATACTGGTCGGATGTGATCTTTGGAATTTAGATTAAAAATTTGCCTAGTATTCGGCGTCTTTTAGACAAACTATTATTCAAGACAAGCTATTATTTCTCACCGTTGAAATCCACATCCTTTTCAAGTGTTAAAACTGCGATATCATGTCCATTTTCTGTTCCATTGTATTTCGGATGTGGTACTTCTTTAATTACCTTGATATCTCGACGATTCTCATCTTTTTTCAGAGTATAATCATGTGCTCCGAGCCTAACGAAGTATTTCCTAAATATTTCAAAAGAAAAATTTCAAATTTGAATTTCGAATTCCTCAGTTTTGTTGACTTCATTGTTTTTAACATACATTGAATGTATACAGTGAGCTGCAGTCAAGACGTGACGTGAAGTAATCAATGAACCTCCTATTCATAGCAAAAAAAACTATTTTAGCAAATATTTGATTTGATTTGAATAAAAAGTCTAATTTATACCGCAACCAAAGAATTCCGAGGGATTTCCTTGGTCAGTTGATATCCGTGTACCAAGTAATGCCATCCATGGGTATGCACCTAAACATTCGTTTCAATTATATTGAAAATAGCTGATTTGTTTCATGATTACCTGGCTTAGCCTTTCCACCACCAATAATTTTTGTAGTTGCCAATTTCGAAATGCCACATCCTTCTTCCGGAGTTAATAAGGTTCCTAGGGCTTATCAAAGAAGGGTTCATAAATAACATATTTTCAAGTTGATTTGTATATTTTCATATAAGCACTGACCTTGTGCATCAATGCTGGTAGCTAATGCAACTAATAAAATTAGATTAAATATTGAATATAATTTTATGTTGCTCATTTCTGTGGATATCTGAAACTGTTGGATGAATGTTGAATGGAATTTTTCATACGAATTCTTAATATATCCTTTGTTCGTATTACCTTCAAATGAACTGGTCGATGTTTTCAACTGAAGCAGCTCTTATATACAGAACACATAATAACATCCGAATCAAACTATTTGCGTCATCAATTAGCAATGGTATCTGTAATATGAAGTGTGCTATTTTGACTCCTTCATTTTTTTGGCAGCTGTCGCATAGCTCTTGACACTATATGATTTTTTTTTTGACAGCAATGTGTTTCTATAGAGTTTAATACTCATCTAAACTATTACTACAGTGAATTTCTGTGATTGTGACAAAGGTTACTTATGTCATTTTCACGGAAAGGGTACCGCCACCATAGAAAAATCAAGAAAAAGACGCGAACAGAAACAATGAAACCACATTTCATGGAAGGAAGTATGGTGAAAATGAAATAACTGAAACATTGATCGAAAATGCAACATGTGTAAATGTGCACTGAAATTTTATTTTTACTGTTTCATTTCTTATTTTTGGTTGACTTCATCTTTAATCCAGTCGATAAACTCTGAAACACGAGTATAAATGCCTGGTAGATTTGGTTCTGCGCATCCAATTCCGTATGAGATTATACCAATTTGATATGTTATAAATTGACCTTTTTCTAAAATTGGCAACAATAGTGGACCACCGGAATCACCATTACAAACATCTTGACCGCCAGCTAAATTTCCAGCACAAAGTACAATGTTGCCAAATTCATTTTTTCTATATTCCAGATATTCTTTTCCGTATAGGTCTCTACATTTTTCATTGCTAAGGACTGGAAGTTGCACTTCCATCAATACATTTGCCCAACTGCCCTTCTCAGATGTTCTACCCCACCCCACTGCAAATGGATTGGTACCAGTAAAAGATTTGCCCTTAAGATCTTTAGACAATGGTAAGCACACTGGTCGAACGCGATCTATGGAACAGAAATAAACATTTTCTTAGTATTAGTCTCAGGTGTCTTCTGGACTAATAGTTATTTCTCACCATTGAAATCCGCATCTTTTTCAAGTGTTAAAATGGCGATATCATACCCCTTTTGTGTTCCATTGTACTTGGGATGTGCTACTGATTTAATCACATTGATATCTTGACGATTCTCATCTTTTTTTAGACTGTAGTCATGTGCTCCTAGCCGAACGAAGTTCCTAAATATTTCAAAGGAAAAATTTCAAACATTCAACATTTTTGCTGTTTTCAATGTTTTTTCCAAGATTAATTTTTTTTTTTTCAACATACAACTTTGGATTGAGACAGTGAGCTGCAGTCAAGACGTGGCGTGATGTGATTAATGTACCGCCTATTTATAAAGAAACTAATTTTTCAATCGATATATTTGAATGGAATAAACATTTCTAATTCATACCGCAACCATAGATTTCAAAAGGATCTCCTTGACCATTTGGTATTCTTGCTCCAAGTAATGTCAGCCATGGGTATGCACCTAAAATAGTTAATCGTTTCATATACATTGAAAATAGACATTTTGTTTCAATTTACCTGGCTTAGCCTCTTTACCGCCAACAATTTTTGTAGTTGCCACTTTTGAAATGCCACATCCTTCTTCTGGGGTTGGCAAGGGCCCATTTTTCTTAAAAATATTTGAAAATAAACCTAGTGCATATAAAGACATGGCTCATAAATCGTTTATTGTAAAGTTGAAATGTATTTTCTCAGATAAGCACCGACCTTGTGCATCAATGCTGGTTGCTAATGCAATTAATAAAATTGCATTAGGTACTGCAAATAGATTCATGTTGCTCATTTCTGTGGATTTCTGAATTTAATAACATTTCGATTGAAAACAATTTCCAAAAAACAATAATCAATATGGAATACAATATAATGTCATATCTGAAAATTTTCTGTTTATTTAGTTGATAAATAGGCAAAATGAAATGATTGCATCTAAACGTACTACTATAAAACATGATTAAAATTTAGTTATCTTTTGTTCGTATTACCTTCAAATGAACTATGAACTGATCAATGTTTTGAATTGAAGTAGGTCTTATATACATAAGACTTAATGACATCCAAATCGAATAGCTTGCGTCAATCAATATCAATTGCCAAAAGGTATTTGTAATATGAAGTGTGCCATTTTTGTTTTGACTCTTCCATTTCGTGAAAATAATAACATTCTGTTGAATTCGCATTTTTATTGTATCAATAGTAAGCGTTCCACAATTTCAAGACTCATACATGTTACGTGCACTCCTTATTGATGTCAATATTATGTATATTTGAAACGTTGTGTCTTGATCACTTTATTAATAAATAATTTATTCCTGTTTTCCATAGTAAATGTTCATAAATATATTGATAGTTGAAGTCTAGATTGAAGTAGCCGAGTTGTGGGCTATAAAAATGATTTAGGTATTAAAATAAAATTACAACAATTCATGACAAATCAATTTATCTACTTTATTGAAATTGGTCGGAATGTTATTATTTTTGGGTGACCTGTTCCTGAATCCAATCGATATACTCTGAAACACGAGTATAAACGCCTGGTACACTGGGACGTGCACAGCCAACTGAATATGCAACAATTCCAATTTGGTACATTGGGAACTCACCCTTTTCCAAAATTGGCAGCATCAAAGGACCTCCGTACATAAATATAAAATATATATATTGAATATATCTTATGTACATTGACGAATATATTTTTTCTTTTTACCTCCAGAATCACCTTTACAACCATCTTGACCGCCAGCTAGATTTCCAGCACAAAGCACCAGATTGCTAAATTGATTGTCTGCAAATCTTTTCTTCAGTATGGTGTATACAACTTCACATATTTTATTTTGAAGAACTGGAAGTTGGACCACCTGTAACACCTTTGACCATGAAGCCTCCTCACTGGTTCGCCACAAATGGATTAAAACCAACAAAGGACCCATTTTGATGTATTTTATTCAATGGTAAACAAATCGGCCGAATGCGATCTATGCAGAAGGATGAGAATGACCTCAGTTTTAAATTCAAATATAATTTTCCAATTGAACAATTAAAATTGCTCACCGTTGAAATTCACATCGAAATCAAGTGTTAAGACAGCAATATCGTGTAATTTATGTGATGCATTGTAGTTGGGATGTCCTACGCTCTTAATTACTCGAATTTCTCGACGGTTGTAATCTTTAACAGAGTAATCATGTTCACCTAGTCTAACGTGTGACCTAGATATTTCAAGGGAAACAAAATCAACGTGAGATTCCAATTTAAATTTTAGTTCATTTTCAAATTCTGCATAATTTAGTCGGTAGCTTAACATACACGTTAGGAACGAGGCAGTGGGCAGCAGTCAAGACGTGACGTGAGGTGATTAATGAACCACCTACAATGTAAAAAATACACTTTCAGTCAATGAACTAAACTTCAATAGAAATACGATTTGTACCGCAAACAAACATTTTTGTTGGAACTCCTTCTTCATTCAATCTTGTTTGTCCTACCAATGCCATCCATGGATATGCACCTAAAACGTCCAATGGGTTCATTATCTGTGAGGTAATTTGTTTCCTTTCATTGGAAACAGGCAATATGTTCCAATTTACCTGGCTTAGGTTCAGTTCCACCAACAATTTTCGTATTTGCAACTTTTGAAATGCCACATCCTTCTTCCGGTGTTAACAAGCGTCCACGATTGCTCGAAAATATTGAAAAAATTCCTTGTCGATATGAAGAATTAATTTCAAATAAAGAACGTATTATAATATTATAATTGAAATATAATATTTTTAATTTCAAAACCAAATTTCATATGCATATTGTTTGCATTAACCTTGCGCATTGATGTTAGTTATTTGAGCAGAAAGAATGATTGCATTTAATACTCCAAATAAATGTAAATTGCCCATTTTTATCGATATCTGAAATGGATGACATTTTAAAGTTCCAATTAAACATGTGAAAACTAGGTCATAGTGATTCACTTTGTTTCACTCATAATCTCAACAAATTTTAGAAAATTGCTTTGACTTCACTTCACTTCGTGCTGTCAAATGGTTTTTGCAAATTATACCGAGAAAAAAGCAATAAATATATTATTTACCTTTAGATGAACTGGTCGATTCTTTGAATGGCAGTCTTTATATACAAATCATCGCCTATTGACACCCATTTCGATTTAATTAAAAATTCAACCGACATTAATTGTTGATTGCCGATGCATTAACGTCAAAGACTGGCATTTCGTTTGTGTTTTCTATTATACACTGAGTATTTGACAATTTTGGGACTTAAATATGCTACGTGCAATGCACGTCGTGCATTCTTCATTTTTTCTACAGAAAAGAGAAAACTAAAAAACGGTTACGTGTTTCTCAACCGACATTTTAAATGTGATGAATTCCAATCAAATTTATATGGCGGTTGAGAAGTTTCCAAGGTTTTCTAAAATTCACCGAATTCGAAATGTCAGTTGAGAAACACGTAATCCCATTTTTCTCTGTGTACGATTGTGTGAAAAAAAACTGCCATTTATTCTAAGGTCAAGAAACATGAATAGATGGATTCAAAATACCGTGAAATATTTGAAGGAAACGCATCTTTCTCCGTATTAAAGACGGAAAACGTCCTTGAAACCTTCATGTGCATTATATTTCTCTTTGTCTGTGGACAATCCTTATGCACCAACAAAATAAATAAAGAGTTATATTTAAAATAAATTTACTACAACTCGTGACAAATCAATTCATCCGCTTTATTAAAACTGGTTGGAATGTTATTATTTTTGGTTGATCTGTTCTTGAATCCATGTCATGAACTCTGAAATGCGAGTATAAACGCCTGGTACATTGGGACGGGCACAGCCAACTGAGTATGCAACAACACCAATTTGGTACATTGTAAATTTGCCTTTTTCCAAAAATGGCAACATTAATGGACCTCCAGAATCACCTTTACAACCATCTTGACCGCCAGCTAGATTTCCAGCACAAAGTACTAGGTTGTTAAATTGATTGTCTGCGTGTATTGCGTTAATTTCGCTATATAAATCTTCACATAATTTATTTTCAAGAACCGGAAGTTGCACTTCCTTCAACACCTTTGACCAAACGCCCTGCTCTTCCATTCTTCCCCACCCCGCAACAAATGGATTCGTACCAACAAAAGAGTCATTTCGAAATTCATTGTTCAATGGCAAACAAATTGGCCGAACGTGATCTATGTCAGCAAAGACAATTGATTATCTTCGTTTTCAAATTGGTTATTTTTCACATTTCATTCGCTCACCATCAAAGTCCACATCGTATTCGAGTGTTAAAATTGCGATATCATTTAATCTACTCGTAAGATTGTAATTGGGATGTCCTACCGCCTTAATTACTTTAATATCTTGACGGTTCTCATTTTTGATTGAGTAGTCATGCTCTCCTAAACGAACATTTGTCCTAGATAATTCAAGAGATACATATTAAATGTTGAATTCTAAATTTCAAATTTCAATTTAAATTAGTTTTCAAATTTTGTGTGATTTGTTATTAATTTGGCATACACTGTATTATGGGGAATGAGGCAGTGTGCAGCAGTCAAGACGTGACGTGAAGTAATCAATGCACCAACTATTTTTGAGAAAAAGAATACTCTTTTAGTTAATAGAACATTAGACTTGAACAGAAATATATTTCATACCACAAACAAAAACATCATTTGGAATTCCTTCTTCATTCATTCGTGTCTGTCCAACCATTGCAATCCATGGGTACGCACCTGAAATATTCAATGGTTTCATAGTTCAATCATTCATTTCTTTTCATTGAAAATAGGCAATTCACCTGGCTTAGCTTCTGCTCCACCTACAATTTTTTTATTTGCTACTTTTGAAAAGCCACATCCCTCCTCTGGAGTTAGCAATCGTCCACGTTTGCTAGAAAATATTGAAAAAAGACCTATTTTATACGGAAGAAGAAAGATTCATGAAATAGCATGTATGGAACGATTTACACTAAATATAAATCTCATATTGATATCTCCATTAGTACTTACCTTTGCAACTGATATTAGGTGTTTGTGAAAGTAAGAGAATTCCATTTAGAACTACAAACAAATATATATTGCCCATTTTAGTCAATATCTGGAATTAATTGAGTGTTTTGATCAATTTATTTGTTCATTTTCCCAGACATGATGAGCAGGTAAAAAATCTATTGATAATTGTCACTAAGCTTTTTAAATGTTTTTAAATAATTTACCAAATAAATGAGAAGAATATCACTTTTGCTGCTCGTATTCCTTTTAGATGAACTGTTCGGTGTTATAGAAGCTAACTTATATACACACACCAATCGATCTGTTTGCATATAAAATTAATTAAACAAACAAGTCAAATGACATCAATAGGCCACGATGTTTGTATAATGAAGTGTGTATTTTTTGTTTTGAGTCCTCCGTTACATGAGAGTTTGCACATGATAGTGGAAGATTTGTTCGTGCATGTTAGCAAGTGAGATTCTGTTCACTTTTTCTAGTATGCCATGAGCATTCAGCACTTCATCTTACGTACAATTTACGTTACTCGGTAAATAATATGATATCTTCTTTTGTGGCATAAATTCCAACTATCATCAATACCAGCTCAATCAAGCAAATGCAAGCAAAATTATCGCTATCACCGAAGTAAATAAATTTAACACCATATGAAAAGATCCTCCCCGACTTTGACATGAAAGAATTGGTGGAATTGTTCATTTTTGGTAAAAAAATGTCATCTGGCTGCTATAGGACACATTTCGATTTCTTACTAGTTTAACGAGTCTTCATATTCGAGTCACATCTATGACATTAAAAGAGCGTGAATTATTCTCAGCGACACTTGTTCATGTGGAATGTCAATTAAAAAATAATTTGAAATATCCAACTTTATTGGTTTTCACAGATATGTACATTGTACATGGTTTTCATTTTTGAATTTAACACACATTGAATTTTACAGGCACATTTATTAACATGTATTTATCTAGAATAAATATACTACAAATCAATTCACCGGATATTTTATTGAAATTTTCCGAAATATTATTATAAGCTTTGGTTGACCTGTTCTTGAATCCAATCGATATACTCTGAAACGCGAGTATATACGCCTGGTACACTGGGACGTGCACAGCCAACTGAGTATGCAACAATTCCAATTTGGTACATTGGGAACTCACCCTTTTCTAAAATTGGTAGCATTAATGGACCTCCAGAATCACCTTTGCAACCATCTTGACCGCCAGCTAGATTTCCAGCACAAAGCACCAGATTGCTAAATTGATTGTCTGCAAATCTTTTCTTTAGTATGGTGTATACAACTTCACATAATTTATTTTGAAGAACCGGAAGTTGCACCACCTGCAATACCTTTGACCATGAAGCCTTCTCACTGGTTCTTCCCCATCCCGCAACAAATGGGTTCAAACCAATAAAGGATTCATTTTGAAGTGTTTTGTTCAATGGTAAACAAATCGGACGAACGCGATCTATGCAAAAGGATGAGAATGAGCTCAGTTTCGGATTTTGGATTGAAATCATTTTCAAATTTAATTTTTTTCTCACCATCAAAATTCACATCGAATTCAAGTGTTAAGACAGCAATATCGTTTAATTTATGTGATGCATTGTAGTTGGGATGTCCTACGCTCTTAATTACTCGAATTTCTCGACGGTAGCTATCTTTAACAGTGTAATCATGTTCACCTAGTCTAACGTGCGACCTAGATAATTCAATGGAAACAAAATCAACGTGAGATTCCAATTTAAATTTTGTTATTTTTTCAAATTCTGCATAATTTAGTCGGTAGCTTAACATACACGTTAGGAACGAGGCAGTGGGCAGCAGTCAAGACGTGACGTGAGGTGATTAATGAACCACCTACAATGTAAAAAATACACTTTCAGTCAATGAACTAAACTTCAATAGAAATATGATTTGTACCGCAAACAAAAACTTTTTTTGAAACTCCTTCTTCATTAAATTCGGTTTGTCCCACCAATGCCATCCATGGATACGCACCTGAAATGTTGAATATATAGGTCACTTATAGGTCACTTATTTCCTTTAATTGAAATTCGGCAATATGTTCCAATTTACCTGGCTTAGGTTCAGTTCCACCAACAATTTTCGTATTTGCAACTTTTGAAATGCCACATCCTTCTTCCGGAGTTGACAAGCGTCCACGATTGCTCGAAAATATTGAAGCAATTCCTGTTCATATCGAATTAAAAATGATTATATTTCAAGTATGATTAATGATTATATTCAAACCGTATAACATTAAACTAAATCTAATAAACACATTCTCTTTTCTTCTGACCTTGCGTATTGATATTGGTTATTTGCGCAAAAAGAATGATTGCAATTAGTACTGCGCACAAATGTATGTTGCACATTTTTATCGAAATCTGAAATTAATTACATATTAAAGAACTTGAAAATTGATAACAGAGCTCGAGATTTTTCTGTAATAAGTGGGCCTCCAAAAATATGACACTTTTTTTTGGGCGATCTTAAGAATATGTCCCATATTTTCATGGGCAATTATTCACTGCTAAAAATCTTGTGAAACTATACAAAAAAAAATATTTTGACGATAATTCAACATTTCAAATTCTATTCGTTTCGCAATCAACGATTCAAGTTGTTTGCTTTGTTCCACCCATAATATTTTCACATTCTAGAATATAGCCTAGAATTCACTTCATGTTGTCAAATATTCTTGGAAATTTTACCGAATAAAAACTATAAACATATTAATTACCTTAAGATGAACTGGTTGTCGTTTTGAATGGCAGCTCTTATATAAACATCTCTCATATAAACACACAAACCGACCTATTTACATATGAATTTAATTAAACAAGTCAACTGACATCAATGGCCAATGATATTTGTATAGTGATGTGTGTTATTTCTTGTTATGACTTCTCTTTACGTAAGAGTTTGTATAGTATAATGGTCAGAGATTATTACTGGGGGCACATAACTACTCGAAGACGCGTGAAAACTTGCAGAGAACCCGCAGTTTATGTTTGAGTGCACGAGTTCCACATTCAAATAACACGTGGGAACTCGGACGAACTCGTGCAAGTTCGAGTTCGAGTTCAAACTTGAATGTGACAAATGCGTTCACATATTTGACAATTTATGAACCCGCAGAACTCGCAGAATTTGCAAGAATTCGCCAAAACTCGCAAGAGTTATTTCCCCCTAGGATTATTATTCGCTGAAAATATTAGCAAATATTTTCCAAATAAAAACAATACATAGATTACATTTTTCTACGTCGATCCAAATGTTAACTTAAACCCAAAGATTCAGTGTGACTCATCAATGGAATCTATTGATTCGGCTATTTTCAGCCGAAATTTTACTATATCAGTTGCTTTTTTCAGATATACTGCTATTTTCAGCCCATAATAATCCCCGATAGTGGTAGATTTGTTCATGCATGTTAGTAAGTTGTATTCCATCCTTCTATTATGCAGTCAGCTCCTTACCCAATAAACCAAATGCGTCTTTTTTTATTTCAGGAATTTTGTGCACATTTTTCACACATATTTATTCAAATATGACCAATTTAAGTGCGTATTATGTGCGCAAATCAAAAGTACGAAATGTGCACATTAAGTGCACGTAAATTGGTCATATATATGAAAATTTGGGAAAAATGTGCACATAATGTAGTACATTTTGCATTACATGAAAAGAAGACATTTTCCGCACATAATGCATTACATGTGGTTCATTGGGTACAGATTCAATATGATGATATGATATCTCTTAAATATACTATAAATTCTGTTTCTTCACAGACTCTGCCAGTGAACGCAGTTTAGTGAGTGCGTAGACCATACATAGTTGTCAATTATGCGCGTCTGTCTCACTCTGACGCGCATGTATGGTCGACTCACTCACTCAACTGTCGTTCACTGGCAGAGTATGTAGAGACTCTGTCGAGAGTCTGTTCGCTCTGTCAGTGGTTTATATGGGTATATAAAAAGGCTTCTGAATTTTGAGAGTAAAGAAATGATTGGATTTTTCACTTTATGAAGGAAATGTCATTCGGCTGCTGTATGATACTATTGAATGTTTACTTGTTTCCTCCATATTCGAGTTACATCTGTGACTTGAAAAGAATGTGAATGTTTCGGAATGTCAATTAAAAAATAATTAAGAAATATACAACTTTATTAGTTTTCACAAATATGCAAAGCGGTGAAGCGACATACAAATGCGCTAGAGCACGAAGTAAGCTACGCCATATGATTTGCATAGCGTAGTTAAGGCACAGAGTCTCATCGTTGCACCGCTTTGCAAATATGTTAGCAGTACTTAATAAACATTACCTTTGCCCCTTTGTTAATGTCATTTGAAGACTTTCCAGAAAAATAGTATGATAAATAAATAACATCACGTGTATAATTACAGATGCATTGTGCAAATATCTCACTTATCAACTTATATCATCTAAAATAAATTTACTACAATATCATTGCAAATCAATTCACTGGATAATTTATTAAAAGTCAGAATGTTATTATTGGCTTTGGTTGACCTGCTCTTGAATCCAATCGATGAATTCTGAAACGCGAGTATAAACGCCAGGTACGTTTGGCCGTGCACAACCGAATGAGTATGCAACGATGCCGATTTGGAACATTGGGAATTGTCCATTTTCTAAAATTGGCAGCATTAATGGGCCCCCAGAATCACCTTTGCAACCATCTTGACCGCCAGCTAGATGTCCAGCACAAATCACTAGATTGCTAAATTGATTGTCTCCATATCTTTGGTTAACTTGAGTGTATAAATCTTCACATAATTTATTTTCAAGAACCGGAAGTTGCGCCACCTGTAACACCTTTGACCAAGAAGCCTTCTCAGCGGTCCTTCCCCATCCAGCAACAAATGGATTAAAACCAACAAAGGACCCACTTTGATGTATTTTGCTCAATGGTAAACAAATCGGCTGGACGCGATCTATATAAAAAGATTAGAATGTGTTCAGTTTCGATTTCAAATATTTTTCAGTTTGAAAAATTAAATTGCTCACCGTCAAAATACACATGGAATTCAAGTGTTAAGACAGCAATATCGTTTAATTTATGTGATATATTGTAGTTGGGATGTCCTACGCTCTTAATCACTCTAATATCTCGACGGTTGCTATCTTTTACAGAGTAATCATGTTCACCTAGTCTAACGTGTGACCTAGATAATTCAATGGAAACAAAACAAACGTGAGATTCAAACTGAAACATTAGTGCCTTTTCACATTTTTTATATTTATCAATGATGTAGCATTACACGTTGGGAAAGAGGCAGTGGGCAGCAGTCAAGACGTGACGTGATGTAATCAATGTACCACCTGCAAGGTTAGGAGTACGATTTTAGACGATGAATTGAACTACAATAAAAATATGATTACCGCAAACAAAATAATTTCTCGGAACTCCTTCTTCATCCAATCTTGTTTGTCCAACCAACGCCATCCATGGATATGCACCTGAAATGTTCAATGATTTTATAAATGATTTATTTCCTTTCATTGAAAACAGGCAATTTGTTCCAATTTACCTGCCTTAGGTTCTGTTCCACCAACAATTTTGGTGTTTGCAACTTTTGAAATGCCACATCCTTCTGCCGGAGTTAACAAGCGTCCACGATTGCTCGAAAATATTGAAAAAATTCCTTGTCGATATGAAGAATTAAGAAGAATATTTCAAATGAAGAACACATTAAACTAAATCTAATATTTACATATTATCTTTTCTTCTGACCTTGCGCATTGATGTTCCTTATCTGTGCAAAAAGAATGATTACATTTAGTACTGCGCACAAATGTATGTTGCCCATTTTTATCGATATCTGAAATTGATCACATTTTACTGTTCCGCGGTTGTAAGTATATGAAGTGTCTTTAAAATCAATAGCACAGCACTAGATTTCTATGATATCTTGGGTCATAAGAAACACGATAGTATCGTTTTAAGGGATGATGTTAAATATGTGTCTCTCTTCACTCTTGTCCACACATTTTGTGAAACTATCCATAAAACTGTTGTGTATAATTTAGCACTTCTCATGCTATTCCTCTCACAATCGACAAATAAAGTCATAGTCTAAGAAGGAATTCTGCAAAAATAAATAAATATATTAATTACCTTTAGATGAACTGGTCGATATTTTGAATGGCAGCTCTTATATATATACATCATTTATTGACTCGCATATCGATTTAATTAAAAAATTCACCCGACATCAGTTGTCACCGGAATTTGTAATATGAAGCGTGTCATTTTTATTTTAATCCTCTATTAGAAGAGTTTATACGTCACATAAGCGATGAATGAATTTATTTTAATATCAAATATTGGCATTTAGTTCTCCTTTTGTGATATACAGTGAGTGTTTGATCATTCTAAAACTCAGACATGTTACGTATATATTTTCCATAGTTTTTCTACAGATTTACTCGGGGAAAATCTCACGCTTACAAATGTGAACTAATATTCAGCCTTACATGCGCTGAACTTATATTCAGATTTGAAAAGAGATTCACAGCATAAATGGCACACACACTGCATCGCGAAGAGTGATCGACGACAAGGAACCGTGAATATAGCGAATGAGTCACACCTTTCTTCTGTGTCTCTGAAATTTCAACAGATTTGATCGACTTAAAGAATTTCAACAAATTCAAGACGTAATTACGTCAAGATTTCAACAGCTCAGCCCATATCGAGCTGGTTAATAAGTATGGGAAAATGAAAGCAAACAATATTTGTTATGCTCTATTAGCAAAGTGTGCGCTTAAATTTTATTTTTAATATTAACTTCTTATTTTTTGCTCTTAACCACTTCTTTAATCCAATCAATGAACTCTGAAACACGAGTATAAACACCTATAGTAAATAATATTTAGAAATATTTTTAAAAATTAAATTGAATATAAATGATAGAGTATGAAGAATATAAATTATTTAAAAACCTGGTGTATCCGGGAGAGCGCACCCCACACCCCATGCAACGACACCAATTTGATATGTGTGAAATTTTTTCTTCTCTAAAATAGGCATCATTAATGGCCCTCCAGAATCACCTTTACAACCATCTTGACCACCAGCTAGCTTTCCAGCACAAAGCACTAGGTTACTGAATTGGATGTTTGAATCTAGAACATATCGATCACTATATAGCTCTTTACATTTATCATTTTCAATAACTGAAAGTTGCACTTCCATTAAGACTTTTGACCAAGAGCCATTCATCGACATTCTCCCCCATCCAGCAAGAAATGGACTTTCGCCAACAAAAGATCTACTCCGGAGTTCTTCACTTAATGGCAAACATATTGGTCGAACGCGATCTATATATAGAAAACAGCGAACAGGTGCTTAGTTCTGAGTTTAAGTGTTCCTCAGACTAAGATTATTATTTCTCACCGTTGATGTCCGCATCCAATTCAAGTGTTAAAATTGCAATATCACTTGTTTTATCTGTTTTATTGTATTTGGGATGTGGTGTTGTTTTAATCACTCTAATATCTTGACGGTTCTTATCTTGTTTCACGCTATAATTATGTTCACCCAATCTAACGAATGTCCTAAAGATTTCAAGAGAATATAGCCAAATTCATTTCTAATTTCATTGATATCGATGCTAAAATTATACGCAATTTAACATACAAGTTAACTGTAAGACAGTGGGCAGCAGTTAGTACGTGGCGTGTAGTAATTAATGAACCACCTATTTATAGGGGGGAAAACAATTCTGTTTTGTGAATGGATTTGATATGAAAAAAAAACCAAAATATATACCACAACTAAAAAACTCAGCAGTAGATCCATCATCATTTATTACTCTTGTTTCGCCCAGTAACGCCATCCATGGGTATGCACCTGGAATATTCAAAAGCTTGATTTTCATTCATATTCATTGAAATCATCGAATTTATTTCAGTTAACCTGGCTTAGCCTCTGTTCCACCAACAATTTTTGTGTTTGCAACTTTTGAAATACCACATCCTTCTTCCGGGGTTAGCAAGCGTCCGCGATTGCTCAAAAATATTGAAAATAGTCCTAGTTGATATCAACATAAAAAAGATGACATTTCACACAAATGAATTTAGCGAGATTTGTTATTGGGATTCTTTTTGGTATTCGCATTCACAGAAATTCACTGTAGTTATAATTTAAATGAATAGGAAACTCTACTGTTGACAACACCGTATATAAACTATGCGTCAATTTCTATATGGTTTACGATTCATTTAAACTATCGATTCAGTGAATACATGTGAAATTGAATACCAAATAAAAACCCTAAAACAGTTCTCGCTAAATTCATTTCTGTGGTTGAATTAAGAACGTATTGCATTAAACTGACCATGCGCATCGATGTTGCTTATCTGTGCAAAGAGAATGATTGCATTTAGTACTGCGCACAAATGTATGTTGCCCATTTTTATCGATATCTGAAATTGATCACATTTTACTGTTCCGCGATTATAAGTATATGAAGAGTCTTTAAAATGAATAGCACAGCACCAGATTTCTATGATGTCTTGGGTCATAAGAAACACGATTATATCGTTTTAAGGGATGATGTTAAATATGTGACCCATATATCTATAGATAGCTCCACTGCTGTCCATACATTTTATGAAACTGCTCATCAATCTGTTGTGGCGATTATTCAACATTTCTTATGCTATTCCTCTCACAATCGACAAATAAAGTCATAGTCTAAGAAGGAATTCTGCAAAAATAAATAAATATATTAATTACCTTTAGATGAACTGGTCGATATTTTGAATGGCAGCTCTTATATATATACATCATTTATTGACTCGCATATCGATTTAATTAAAAAATTCATTCGACATCAATTGTCACCGGAATTTGAAATATGGAGTGTGTCATTTTTGTTTTAATCCTCTATTAGGAGAGTTTATACGACACATTGGCAATGAACATTAACGTCAAACACTTGCATTTCGTTCTCCTTTTGTGATATACAGTGAGCGTTTGATCATTATAAAACTCATACACGTTACATGCATATTTTTCTCAGTTTTTGAACAAATTTAGTAACATTGCCGAAAAGAACTTTTCCCAATTCCAGTAGCACTGCAGTGCAAAGAGTAAAAGAAAACAAAGAAAGGTGAACATATTGATACGTGCTTATAAAATGACATTATGTGTTCAAATGAATCGTATCTTCCTTCTGAGAAGTGTCCTTAAAATCTTTTGATAGTTTTTTTTTGTTTAAATCTTTAAGCTTTGGTTCTTCGAGCGGTATTTGATCATACTTGCAGAAAGTCAGCAATTTCAGGAGATAAGATTCCAACAGTATATATGTATTGAGCGTAGATCATACAAATCTTTATGAATTGCTCATATCGAATGACCAGAATTAAGAAGCATGGGAAAATAGAAACAAACAATATTTATCAATAGAATGCAAAATGAAATTAATACTGAAATTTTATTTTTGATGTTGATTTCTTATTGTTCACTCTGTACCACTTCTTTAATCCAATCAATGAACTCTGAAACACGAGTATAAACGCCTGGTGTATCCGGGAGAGCGCACCCCACACCCCATGCAACGACACCAATTTGATATGTGTGAAATTTGTTGTTTTCTAAAATAGGCATCATTAATGGCCCTCCGGAATCACCTCTACAACCATCTTGTCCACCAGCTAGCTTTCCAGCACAAAGCACTAGATTACTGAATTTGATATTTGAATCTAGAGCATATCGACTATATAGGTCTTTACATTTATCATTCTCAATTACTGAAAGTTGCACTTCCATTAGGACTTTTGACCAAGAACCATTCATCGACGTTGTTGTTCCCCATCCAGTAAGAAATGGACTTTCGCCAACAAAAGATCTACTCCGGAGTTCTTCACTTAATGGCAAACATATTGGTCGAACGCGATCTATATATAGAAAACAGCGAACAGGTGCTTAGTTCTGAGTTTAAGTGTTCCTCAGATTAAGATTATTATTTCTCACCGTTGATGTCCGCATCCAATTCAAGCGTTAAAATTGCAATATCACTTGTTTTATCTGTTTTATTGTATTTGGGATGTGGTGTAGTTTTAATCACTGCAATATCTTGACGGTTCTTATCTTGTTTCACGCTGTAATCATGTTCACCCAGTCTAACGAATGTCCTGAATATTTCAAGAGAATATCGTCAAATTCAATTTTAATTTTAATTGATCCCAACTATACGCAAATTAACATACAAGTTAACTGTAAGACAGTGGGCAGCAGTTAGGACATGGCGCGTTGTAATCAATGTACCACCTATTTATAGGGGAACAAATAATTCTTTTTTCGACGGATTTGATATGAAAAGAAAAGAAAACCATAATATATACCACAACTAAAAAACTCAGCAGTAGATCCATCACCATTTATTACTCTTGTTTCACCCAATAACGCCATCCATGGGTATGCACCTGAAATATTCAAGAGCTTGATATTCGTTCATATTCATTAAAATCATCGGATTTATTTCAGTCAACCTGGCTTAGCCTCTGTTCCACCAACAATTTTTGTGTTTGCAACTTGCGAAATACCACATCCCTTTTCTGGTGTTAGCAAGCGTCCACGATTAAAAAATATTGACAAAAGTCCTAATTGAAATTGGAAAAGTTAAAAAATTAAGAATGTTTTACATCAAACTAAATTTCATATTTAGAATCTGTTTAAAACGAACCTTTTGCCTTGATATTGGGTGTTTGCGAAAGAATTAGGATTCCATTAAGTACTACAAACAAATATATACTGCTCATTCTGGTCAATGGTTCTTCCAATTTAAATTAGCTTATTTATTTTGCGTTCGCAAAATCGCGTTACCTTTAGAAAAACTGATCAGTGTTCTGAATAGAAGCAGTTCTTATATATACGTAACACTCGTTGACACACAAATTGATTTGTTTGCGTATAAATTTAATTAAAAAAGTCAAGCGTCATCAATATCTAATGGTATTTATATGCAGTATATCATTTTTGTTTTGAATGCTGACAAAGAGGGCTGTTGATGTATGTACTGCTCGTACGAACAAACTACGCTTCGTTCGAGGCGCAGATGCACATTTCTACGCCTCAGATGATCGTGCTGTGTTCGCACTGCAACGAATGTGCGTACGACATTTTTGGCGTGAAATCATACATCCGAATGTGAGCGCTATATCGCCGAAGCGGTTCACTACAAATACAGCGTACATATGTTCGCATGTATGATTTCACGCCAAAAAAGTCGTACGCACATTCGTTGCAGTGCGAACACTGCACGATCATCTGAGGCGTAGAAACGTGCATCTGCGCCTCGAACGAAGCTTGGTTTGTTCGTGCGAGTGATATTTCGCTTCGAAATCCTATCTAGCTACTTCAAGATTCATCGTTTTCTAGATTTTCTAACCAGTGATGGCTGATAGACTGCAGATTAGATCGACTGTGCATATGCCACGTTTGCATATACACACACTGCAAAAATTTGACGTTTCTTTTAATACACTGTCAAATCACCAAATGTCAAATGTTAGTTTGTAAACGTACCACCAAAACGTGACATTTTGTCGAAAAACAATACACAGCCGTATATAAAAATCAACAGTTAATACGAATTTGTTGTAAACCTCTAGATAATACGCACCAGTGTATAAAAAGAAACGTCAAATTTTTGCAGTGCACAAAGAAGGAATGGAACGATTTTACACAGTGAATCTTATTATGTGCTAAGAACGAAAAGGAAGGAAGAGCTGAGAACGTTAAAGGAGACATGTGCAGGTGTACCGATACACTGACATCAGACTAAATGGAATAGAAAACAGATGAAACGTGCCGTTTACTCTAACTTTCTGAGTACGGTCAGTCCATTTCTACTTTGTGTACAACACACGCTAACAAACGCACGTAATTCAATATGGCACATGGTTTACACATGCAAGAATTTGGCATATGCCATTTATATAAGGCGCTTGCACATAGTTTGCCAAAACAGGTTCAAATGAAGTCTATATATTTGCGTCACATATATGACTTGAAGAGACGTTGACGTATTCTCAGCGACTTTTGTAGACTTGGAATGTCGATCAAAAAATAATTTTCAATAAAGAAAACCTTTATTGGTTTTCACGACACTGTATTGACTGCATTTATCTTTTTTGTTCACATCAGTTGTTATTCATTCGTGACTTTTAATTTGAAATATTTTATTCATCATTCGACATATATATCATATGATAACAACCATTGAATAAAAAATAATATATGATATTTTATTGAAATTGAGCATGTTTCGAATGAAATTTGATGGAACACTTATTAAAAGGATATAAATTGAAATTTGATCTGGACGTGTTTACGTCTTTTTAATTTTTCCTTGAATCCAACCCATATAGTGTGAAGTACGCATATAAAAGCCTGGTGAGTCTGGACGCGCGCATCCAAATCCCCATGACACTATACCGATTTGATACGTGTGGAAATGACCATTTACAAGAATCGGTAACATTAATGGACCTCCTGAATCGCCTTGACAAGTGTCTTTGCCTCCAATCAAACTTCCAGCGCAAAGTGTAGCGTTGTTAAATTCATGTTCCGAAAGTTTAGTGCCCTGTTTTCTATATAACTTTTTACATTGTGCATTAGCAATAACTGGAAGTTGAACCTGCATTAGCACTTTGGACATACGTCCTTTCTCTTTCAATTTTCCCCAGCCCGCAACAAATGGATGCTCGCCTTCAAAACGTTGTTTCTGAATCTCTCTATCCAATGGCAAACAAATTGGACGAATACGATCTAAGGATGAATAAAAAAATTTAGTTTTTTATTCAATGTTATTGTTTCAAATTTAAATCATTTCTCACCGTTAAACTCTACATCTTCTTCAAGTGTTAAAATTGCAACATCATTTGTGTAATCTTTGGCACAGTAATGGCCATGTGCCACCGCCTCAATCACCTTAACTTCTCTTTCCTCGGGGTCTGGTTCATCGATATCATGTTCTCCTAAGGTGACTATATAATCGAGTCTGTAAATGAATTTTAATGGAAAATATTTTATTTTAAAATGAAATATAAATTATAGTTGACATTAAACATTATCACAAAAATCATTTATTGAACATACACGTCAGGTTCGAGGCAGTGGGCGGCAGTCAAGACGTGTCGTGATGTAATCAATGAGCCAACTATTTGAAGAATCATTTCATTCATATGTTATTTGAGTGTTGAATACGAAAAACTTGATTTAATGAATTACCGCATTGAATTACACTATCAATATCTCCTTCGTCATTCTCTTGTCTATATCTAATTAATGCTAACCAAGGGTATGCACCTGAAATAGTCAAAGTTACCGTTATTCTTTCTGTCTTCAAATAACCAGAGCGTGTGGTATAGAGTACTAAAACTCTGAAATATTTTGGATCAAAATCACACCGTACACGTTTGCAATCAAATTCAAATTTAAGCTAAAGACCAATGATATTTGCATCATCAACTTGATAATATCAAGTGGAGTGATTTAACTTTGGATCCTTGCGCTGTATGAAGATTTCCAATTTACCTTTCTTTGCTTTTGTTCCACCAACAATTTTGTTGTTTCCTACTTTTGAAATACCGCATCCCTCTTCAGGAGTAAGCAAACGTCCTAGTGGGGCAGAATCTATTGAACATGTAAATGAGGAAAAAATGTGAATAACAGACCAAAAAAAAAACACACACATTAAAATATTGAAAGTGGTTTTTTAATACGCTATAACACTAACATCTCTGAGCACTGATTATTTGTATCAAAAGGAAGATTACGCTCACTATTGTAAGCAAATGAATGTTGGCCATTTTCGGATGATTTGCAATGTTCTATTTTTTTGATCTAATTATATTAACTGCTGTGTCTAAGAATGCGTCAAACTAAAAAAGTTTCCACAAAAAAGAACAAAGAACAATATAAATTATTTCTTGAATTTCGATATTATTTATGTTAAGAACATATGCCGTAGCAATTTTTAGACACCAAATTAACCTTTTTATTACAATTATATTATTTACCATCAATAAATATGTCTGCTCGACTTTCGATGTGTTAAAGTGAACTAATCGATATCGATCGAATATCAGTCTTTATATTATGTTTTTTTGACGCACTTGCTATTTTGTTTACGCATGAATTTTCCCAATTCAACCGTCATTAAATTTTCTATCTTACAAAAAACATCTAGAATTCTCATGCCTCAAATGTAATTATTAACCCTTTAATGCACATATTTTTTCAAAGGTTAGAATATGTATACTATTAAGCATTTGACAAGAATCGAAGAACGATATCAAATCTTTTAAAATTCAAATGGGAATATTTTGGTTTTCAGATTATTTGTTGGGATCAAATCCATGTGTATAGAAAACACACATTCTTGGTTATAACTAAAAAACCACTTAGTTCACAATCGAAATGAAAGGTTAAACCTTGCCTGATGCACTTTGAAGTGACAAGTGAATTGATTTGGTGTACATTTGACATTTTGGAGACAATTTTATGCTGATCGCCTAAAGGTGGTCCGATGCATCAGAGGGTTAATAAAGCATATTCCATATTCTTTGCAAGTTCAATAAAATCACAATTTGATGGATCCGATTTCATTTTGGTGTGAAATCATTCGTCACTTTGTTCACCTAACCTGTTTACCATTCTAGGTCAACAATCATCTTACTCCTATTGACAGTCGTCTATTTTCATTTAAAATGCTCATGACATTCTTTAAATGCCAACTATCAAATTGTTGGTAGATCTAAAGAGTTCAATATTCATTTTTTTTTTCTTTCCAAACAAAAACAATAATAATGTCATAAAATGGCAAAATATTTGAACAACTTACACTAGCACTTTTATTTTTCCTCAAAAATACATTTAATTTTAAAGATTCCAAACATACGAAATGTAAAAATAACTGGAATCATTAGATTATTTTTATTTTCTTAAGTTGGTTTGAATTAAATGCCGTTTTGAGATTTTTGTGATTGTCAGAATGCTGAGCTCAAATATTGAAATGGATTGATTTTGTAAGTATCTCAAGTGAAATCTTTTGTAACCTTACCATGTAAGCCCGTAAGATTTATACTCTGTTTAATAAAATAAATTACTCAATAAAACAATGTATTTTTGTTGGATTTACTGGATACTTTATTGACATTGAATAGAATGTAAATGATTGAAAGATTATATTCATTGTTATTGTGTCAATTTTTGTTGAATCCAATCGATGAAGTGTGAAACGCGAGTATAAACAGTTGGTGCATTTGGACGTGCACAATAAAATGAGTATGAGACAATGCCAATTTGATACGTGTGAAATTTGCCATTTTCTAAAATTGGGAGCATTAACGGCCCTCCGGAATCACCATGGCAAGCAGCTTGACCGCCAGCCAGATTTCCAGCACAAAGTACAGCATTATTAAATCTTGTAAAATATATCTCGGTTTCTTTGTACAGGTCGTTACATTGTGCAGTATCAATAACTGGAAGTTGCACCTGCATCAACACATTTGATTTAGTGCCAGCCTCATCGAGCGATCCCCAACCAGCCGAAAATGGATTAGTGCCAATGAATGTATTATTCTGAAGTTCTTTTGTCGATGGCAAACAAACTGGTCGAATGCGATCTAAAAAAAATCGATTTAGTAAAAGAGTTTCCTTATATTCGTCTTTAGATGTTTCTTTTGATAGAAAATGTTCCCCACCACTAAATTCCACATCGCGCTCTAGTGTTAAAATTGCGATATCATTTAATCCATCACCAAATTCATTCACATTATTGTAATTAGAATGTCGTTCTATGTGAATCACTTTAATATTTTGATGTATTCCATCATTCGTCTTAGTTATGTCATGTCCACCTAAACCAACTGCATAAGTGCTTTGAGAAAAAAATCACAAATTCAATTGCTAATTGGAAATTATGTAAAATTTGATATAGAGAAATACTTATTTGGGCGAATGCAGTGGGCCGCAGTCAACACGTGACGCGAAGTAATCAATGAACCACCTATTCGTGGAAATAAACCGTTTTTAATTGATTGATCTAATCTATGAAAAATATTCTGAAATCTACCGCAATTGAAATATGGTCTGCCATCAAAACCCACTGCTCCAAGCAATGCAATCCATGGAAATGCACCTGTAATTTTCATGATATTTTTACTGATTGATTTGTTTTTGTTTTGTTTTTCATTAGAAATGAGAAAAACAAATCAATTCACCTGGCTTCGACTGTGTTCCGCCAATAATTTTTGTACTTGCTACTTTTGTAATTCCGCATCCCTCTTCAGGAGTAAGCAATCGTCCTAGCGGCTGAGCATCTATTTGAAATAATCAATGCAAATTAATAAATGCATTGCATTTTATTGGTGTGAAACACCAAATATTGAATCTAGTACCTCAACAAGACTTAAACATAAATCAACTAACCGTGTGCACTGATATACGTTATTTGTGCGATAAAAAGTATCGCATTTAGTATTACTGCCATTTTATGTCGATATCTGAAAATATTCACTTCGGTTTAAATTTCAGTATTTGTTTTCTTGGCAAAATAATTTGGCAGAGGATTAGCATTCATAACATTATTTAAAAAATCTCTCATCTCTTTGGAAAAAAAATAAAATAAAATTCAGAACTTCTTTTGATAATGGAATTTCTTTCATTAAGGAAACAAATTCAGACTAACTAAGAAAAATTCCGTCTTTACTAGGCACTTAATTTATAAAACAGTGTAAACATCTATTCAAAGACCTTACGGTTATGTCGACACCGTAAGATGATGCACTGATCAATATTTTGAGCTCAGCAGGTGTTTTATACACATTACTCGTTGACATATGAATCGATCTGTTTGCAGATGACGTTCAATTTGTTAAAAATCAACCGACACCACATTTTCTTTTGTATTCTTGGAATTTTCAAAATTCAAAAATCGGAATTCATTATTTGATTCTTCAGAAATTATTTGCTTATTTGTCTAACATAATTGTAAGACAATGTGCTTCAATTTTGAGGCACAGACACGGTCTCTAAATGAATCTCATATTAGTTTCAATCGAGAAATAGTTTCCATACTAGAGCACCATAGTTATATGCTGCATTTCGTATATGGAGACATCTATGCGTAGATCCTCACAAAATAATAGAATTTCTGTTATAGTTTGCATCAAATCAATTTACTAAATACTTGAATGAAGCTGTAGCTTGTATACAAACTGCAAATATACATCGACATTGATTAATATTTTAAGCAATATTTATTGATCAATTTTGTCCTGAATCCAATCGATGAACTTGGATACGCGCGTGTAAACTCCAGGAGTGAACGGTTGTGCGCACCCAATACCCCATGCAACAATGCCGATTTGATACATTGGAAATTGTCCATTTTGTAAAATTGGTAACATCAACGGTCCACCGGAGTCGCCATGACAAAAACCTTCACCGCCTGTCACAGCTCCAGCACAAATTACCATATCGTTAAATTGATGTTCTATACTATAAGGGAATCTCTTTTTATGTAGCATTTCGCATATTTCATTATCAATGACTGGAACTTGCACCTGCATTAATACATTGGATCTTCTGCCGCCCAATTGAATCTTCCCCCATCCCGCCACAAATGGATTATCATCGACGAATGAACGATTTTTCAGCTCTTCAGTAAATGGTAAACAGATTGGTCGAATGCGATCTACAGAGGAACGAAAAAGTGTTTAGTTTTGAGTTCGAGTGTTTTTACTGTGAATGGAAAATTCCTGCACACCGTTAAACTCCACATCATGTTCAAGTGTTAAAACAGCAATATCATGTTGACCATCTCCTGAAACTGCAACAGAAACATAATTTTGATGTGCGTCCACACGAGTCACTTTGATATCTTGATGTTCTCCATCGGTCGTCGTAAGGAGATCATGTTCTCCTAGTCTAACTATAAAGGGCCTTCGAGTCACAAAGAGAAATTGTTTTTAATAACTCAAAATGAAACATGAACGTCATTGGCTATACCCTTCTTTTTGAATGCAGTGAGCAGCAGTTAACACGTGGCGCGATGTAATCAATGAACCACCTTTTTGTGAGAATAAATGCTGCTTTAGATGATGAGTTTATTTTTTGAATTTCATAGTAACTCTCACCGCAATCAAAAATTGGATTTCCATTGTTCATGACCTGTCCAATCAACGCCATCCATGAGAATGCACCTGGAAATCTCTTAATGTGCTGATAGATACTGATTAATTATAAAATAATTGATTCAATGTACCTAGTTTAGCTTCTGTTCCACCAACGATTTTTGTATTTGCCACCTTCGAAATACCACATCCCTCGTCAGGACCGAGTAAGCGTCCTAGAGGCTGTGAATCTATCAGAAATATCAGAAAATATTGAAAATATTAAACTTTGAAAACGTTTCGTTTTCACATCAAAGCACTGAAAATTGAACCGAATTCTCTACGCTCATTCAACTTGGTACTGACCTTGTGCATTGATATTTGTTATTTGTGCGGCAAGAAGTATTGCATTAAGTATCGTGAACCAGATTATTTTGCCCATTTTTAACAATATCTGAAAATGTTTATCATCTTTTCATTGACTAAATCTTATTTGTGTATATTTAAAAAAAAAATGTTCAAAATATAATTTATTCAAAAGTCTTACTTTAACTTGTATTGAAGCCTTGAAATAACTGATCGATTTTTCAAATGTCTGCTCTTTTAAACACATCACTTTATTGACGTACGAATCGGCGTGTTTGTGTATGAATGTAATTTAAAAGCTATCTTAAACTATCATCAAATTTTCTATTTTACAATGAATGCTTGAAAAGAGTACGTGGGGACTTCAATATAAAAAATGGCACATCGATATTAGAAATAGCGTTGGCCTTTCTCGATCTTAGTTGTTCATTTAATATTCATCTGAATGTGGTGACGAGAACACAAATATATAATTGAATAAATAATTAAGTACACCTATTTTCCATATCAACATGTAGCTCGTTTATTATTATTTTTTGCGCACTACATTTATTTCCAGACTGTTGTTCAAAATGAAAAAAATTCCTAGAATACTTTCTCAAACTTTATTTTCAATTAATTCCATCTGCAATCGTCTTCTCTGGCGTATTCTTTCGAAGTTGCCCGCTATAGAAATGGCGTCTTTTGAAACTGTCAACAAAATGAGCGAAAATTGTGTGCTGATTTTTTATGAAAGAAATGTATTAAAGATTCCTAGACGTGCACCTCAGTTTGTGAATTTTAAGTTGTGCTGTTCTAAAACATTAGACACCCTTATTGTGATACCTTGTATAATACACCTGAAATAAATTTTATACAATTTACGGCAAATCGATCTGACTGAATAATTTATTAAAGTTCATTCATTGTTATAATCAAAAATAAACAATATTATTGTATAATATTCATTGTTCAATTTTGTCTTGAATCCAATCCATGAACTTGGACACGCGTGTGAAAATATCTGGGGCACTTGGATGTGCACACCCAAATGAGTATGCAACTATACCGATTTGATACATTCGAAATTCACCGTTTTGTAGAATTGGAAGCATTAATGGACCTCCGGAATCGCCTTGACAAGAGCCTTGACCACCAGCCAGATTCCCAGCACAAAGAACCATATCGTCAAATTGATTGGTTGCAAAATTTAGGAACCTCCTTTCATACAACTTTTTGCACCTTGCATTATCAATAATAGGAAGTTGCACTTGCATTAGTACATCTGATCTTTTTCCAAATTGCCGTATTTTTCCCCACCCCGCGACAAATGGATTAGAGCCATAAAAGGACCTATTTTGAAGATCTTTAGTCAACGGTAGACAAATTGGCCGAATGCGATCTGTAGAAATGTAAAACAGTGGTTAGTTTTGAATTCAAGTGTTCTGCTGAATAAAAATTGTTGCTCACCGTTGAATTCCACATCATGTTCAAGTGTTAAAACTGCGATATCATTATGACCATCCTTTTTTTCACCAACCGGATTGAAATTGGAATGTTCATCCACACGAATCACTTTAATTTTTTGAGCTTCGCTACCTTTACTCTTTGTGAGGTCATGTTCTCCAAGTCTAACCAAATAGGTCCTTCACATTTCACCAGAAAATTGTAGAAAAAAAACTTTAAGTTGGTGACAATAATGATTGATATCAAAATGTAATACGATCATTGATCAATATACCCGTTAGGACGAACGCAGTGAGCAGCAGTTAAGACATGACGTGAGGTAATCAATGAACCACCTATTTGTGAGGGGAAAAAAATGCTTCTTCAGATCATTTCTTGGTTTTACAGAATCTAATTCTTTTACCGCAACCAAAACGTTCTTTTCCATCGTCGGTCTTATATCCAATTAACGCAATCCATGGGAATGCACCTGGAATATGAATGGAATAGATATTGTTTATTCGATTTGTTTTTATTGTAAAGAGGAACATTTTTTTCGGTTTACCTGGCTTAGCTTGTGTTCCACCAACGATTTTTGTGTTCCCTACTTTCGAAATACCACATCCCTCTTCAGGAGTTAGCAAACGCCCTTGAGACTGGGAATCTATTGGAAATATCAGAGCAAATAAAAAACAAGCAATTGTAAATTAGAATTAGAAGCCCGCACTTACGGGAACGCTTGGGACGTTGAATTTTGTGAGTGAAATGCGGTAATTCCACATGAACGAGTTCCCAAAATATTATCAACTTGACACTGACCCTGTGCACTGATTGTTGTGAAGAAAACCACCACAGTTAGTATGGTAAATAGATTCGTGTTGCTGCTCATTTGTTGATATCTGAACATGTTTATTTTCTCAATTATCGAGGTGATCAAATTTGTTATGCCTCTAAAAATATTAATTCATTTGTGTCTTTATATTTTTAAGAATATTCAGAAATCCAGTGTCCAGATTTATTATTCAAAGGACTGAAGTGTAACTCCAGTTGACGTCTGCAGTTGTACTGGTCAATATTGTGAATACAATAGCTCTTTTATATAAATTACGTATTGACGTAGAAATCAACTTGATTACGTATGAATTTATATTGCGAAAAAAAAAACAACTGTATCCAAATTTTTGTGATGTTATTAACTTATTTTTTGATGTTATGTATACTCGAAAATATCACGTTTTGAAAATCTGAAGTATTCTCGCTCTTTCTGACGAAACAGTTCATACTAAAAAACTGTTGAGTCAAAAGTAATACACTACATTACGTTTTCACAATTCAATGAATACTTTATTGAAGTTGAACAGCATGCAAATGGAAAAATCTGAAAGACTTAGCAACAATATGTACAACATCAGTACATCGAAATCGAGATTCCACCGTTTGCTTATAATTTGTGGTTGACTTTCTCTTGAATCCAATCGATAAACTTTGAAACGCGTGTATAAACGCTTGGTACGTTAGGTCGACCGCATCCAAATGAATATGAGACTATTCCGATTTGGTACATTGGAAATTCACCATTTTCTAGAATTGGAAGCATTAAAGGCCCACCAGAATCCCCATGACAGGTGCCATGACCACCAGCCAG
>CM059999.1:27360320-27535879 GCA_030463065.1 Aphidoletes aphidimyza
TATCAACCTATTTTACTTTTGCCATCATATTTTGTTAAGGAGATTTTAAGAAGTGAATGTATAAACTCAGCACTCAAAATGAATAAATATTCATTGGAATCACCACACACACACACACTAATACGTTTTACAGCAATTGACCGGTGATTCAAGTCGTTGAATGATGTTTCGAAGAAGTGTCAACGATAATAAATAAAATTACAAGTCAATCAATGAAACATTTGATGAAAATCTTTTACTTCGAAATACCCTGACTATAAAAATGAAAAATACAACTCACATTTAACGAATTAGACACAAAAAACCAATTTATGCAAGTTATATTATATTTTATTTTTTTTTTATATATATCAAAAATAATTAATGCTTAGTTATCGAACTATGTTAATTTTAATTTATAATGAAATTAAATGTATTTATATAAATCAAAAGAGAAAATTGCATTTTTATTTTCAACTTTTACCATAATTTTACTAATTGAATTCTTATGCTGCAAAAGCAAATCAACAAAATTTGGAGTCAATGGAATCGATAGGTTTTGAATTTATTGTTTGATTTTTACAGTTAAACTAGTGGTCTTCTTATCATTGAAATTAAATAATAAACGTGTTTTTATGTGTAGACAATTGAAGCCTTTATTATTGACGAATAAACTTCAATTTGGAATAAATTGAATGAAAATACTAGAAGAGCTACTTGGCCAGCTAAGTAGCCGCAAATGTGAACCGTTGCAATCAAAACGAATATGTTCAGCAGTCTTTCAACAAATACTCGTTGACCTTTTGAAATTCATAGCTTACGATTAACTTTTAATTTGGAACGCAGAAAGTTGATATGGAATAAAATGGAATAATATTTTTCATCACATATGTAAAGCGTTTAATAGAAAAGTGCATGAAATACGAAATAATTAATCCGTCATTATCATCGTTAGTGGCCATAACAGTAAATCATGAATCATCGTGTCATTTGAATCATTTTTGTGATTTCCCCATAAATATGGGCAAAATGTGTTTGTTTTGACATTGCTTCGAACGAAACGAGCATGTGGTAATAATGTAGGTAATTATATTTTAACATTGAATTGTATTTGAAAATATTTGACTTGAAATATACACTTCCAATTGAAATTGACACTTTAAATTCTAATTAGTGGAGAAATTCGGATTGTGGAGAAAAATGTCAGTGTCACTGTATCGCAGTGACATTTCTAAAAAAAAAAAACATAACCTAATTGAGAAATGACGGCGTTCAGTTGGTTAAATATAAACAAAAACTAATTGCTAGTGCTATTAATTTGAGGCAATCAAAAGCAGTAGCATCGAATAGATGAAGCAATGTTGTGGAAGTGGATATTATTTCACCGAAAATTGTCCAACAGGCAAGAATGGTTGGGACTTGCAAATTATTCAACACAAAGAGAAGAAATCGAAAGAATTTTGCGTTCACAATTTAGTAAGTGCAGATTCAATTGCATCAAAGTCTAAATTAATATTGCCTCATACAATCATAAAATTATTCATGTGGATTTTTATTCAATATTCAGGGGGTACGAATAAAAAAAATTCAACCAAACTAATCGAAAAGAACCGCTTTTTACTTCAAATTCAGCCAAAGCAAATGGAAAAATCATTTCTTGCACTGTGGAAATTGAACATTCATCCTTGTGAGGTCCAGTCTCATCCAAGTTTGTTACTCAAACATGGCCATCAATTGATAAATAGTTTTCAATGCCTTCAAGAGGTTGGCTTCCGCGAAGTAACCGCAAAACGTTTAGTGAATTTCAATCAAATTTTTTCAAAGTCCGTACATTTCAATCAATGCTTCAATTTTTTGCCACCCGATATAAATGTTCTACAGAACATTTTTTTGACAGCAAATGTTCCAGATGAAATCGTGGGTGAGATCGTTTATGATAATAAAATGAAATTAGAGACGGTTCATCAAATGGCTTTGAGAAGATATATGCTCAATCATCTGGAGTATACACCGAAAGATATTGAAAAAATCTGGATCTATTTTCCCGCGTTAAAGAGACGATCTCTACAAAGTCTTGACAAATCAAAGAGACTGCTTGAAGCAGCATATAATATGCCGGTCAACAAATTGCCCAAATTTATACTGAATATGCAACCCGAAGAGATTGAAGAATTACTCAATATCGAAAATGTATGTGGCATTGACGTACGAAAGATTATGTCGATGAGGTCAAAATGTAACATGGAACATATCAATGAGATTAAATCCATTTGCAGTTCATACCAGATACCAGATTACGCAATAGCATTTGCACCAAAATTATTCTACATGAATGTTGATGTATTAAAAGATCGTTTAAACACGATAGCAAAGCTCAAGCGAGCAAATGAATTTTTCCAAAATGTTGGCATTGGGAAGGTCATCTTACGTCTTGAATGCATTAAAATGAATATTCAGTCTAAGAAACTGGATTTCAATGCAACATTTAATGACACTTTAGTCGAGTGAGTACATTATTACATTTAAACAGTCGGTGGCGAAATTTGTTCCAGAAGACAGGATTAAATTATTTCTTTTTCGTTTTTTCTGTAGTTTTGTTCTGAGTAGATTTGTACATCCAAAGGGTAATTCTTCGCTCTTTTATTTGAGCTATGTCTTTAAGAAAACTGAAGACGAAATCATAAAAGCCCTTCAAATTCGTCCGAATTCGAAACGTTATTTTTTTCCAGTCATTCATCAGAATATCGAATATTTATTAAATCAAGGATTCACATATGAGGATATCTTCAAAGACCTTCACATCATTTTTTATTCAATGTAAGTTCCGGTTGATTTTATTCTTAGCAAAATATGAAGAGAATTTGTTTAACCAATAAAAATTGTTTTTATATTCATAATTTTCCAGCGATGAAATCAAAGAATTTTTTAATCGACTGAAAAATCCAACTGAACTGAAACAATTAAACATTGACCCCAAGAAATTGAGTAAATCGCAAATGTTACGGTTGTGTATGTATCTGATTGAGAAAAAGTGTGATTTTAATGGTGAAGGAATTTTCATCAATTCACATGTTGTTGAATTCAAGGATGAGAACAGTTGGCAAATTGAAGAAATCATTAAAGAAACATAAATTTGAAATCGATACAAGAAAAGAAAATGTATATTTAGGCACAAAATTAAACGTATTTAGTATATTGAACATATAGAAATTTATGTGAAAACAAAAGTGACACCATCGATCTATTTACATGGGAATTCGTTGATCATTCTTTCTGTTAAACAAAATTAAAAAAAATTGCACCAAATGCTCTCAAAGTCGACTAAAAGCGATAACGCTTTTTTTTCAAATGTACAAAACTTAAACATTTATAATTCGATCTTACTATGTCTATCTGTGGCACGAATCGCAATCCACCTTTCATGCCATGTTACTGTATATGGATAGAGCATGTAATTCATTCATTTAAATTGTTTTTTTTTATAAAGAAATTAAAATAAAATTGATAAATCTTATGAATTTAAAGAAGGCACATTTGGAATGCATTTTTATACTAAAGATAAAACAGACATGCAGATCACTGTTGCCAGTGAAACCAGCATAAAGCTAACATAATACTTTTTTGGCAAGACATCTGGATATTGTTGCAAGCAAATACTATTACAGAGACATTTTAACAAGAAAATTAATTTGTCAAGAAAAAATCTAAACTAATCTTAAGCTGTCAACTGTTGGTCAGTTGAATGTAATTTTTTTAAAAATAAAATATTTAAAGACCTTTTTTTTATAAAAGATGTACCCAAAGACAATAATTAAACTACTGAATGAATTTAAATTCTGTAATGCGTTCGGTTTTTTTTATCTCGTGCTTTTAAATTTGTTTTCACGTTTTGCATTTTACAGATCATTCGGTGTGATTCAGCTCACCCTCACTGACAATTTTCATCAAAAAGCATTAACTATTTAACGAATATAAGACTTTTTTTGTTCATAAAACCTACAATAAAACACACATAACACTATATTAACAGACACATGTAAATTATTCACGCGGCAAAAAAAATTCAATTAAATAAAACTTATGGAAGATTAAAAAATGATTTTTTTCCCCTCATAAACTATACTGAAACCAAAATCATTGGTCATTGAGTGTTTAAATACAACAGAGAAAAAAAAATCAATAATTCAGCGTTGCAGTGGCAATATTGGAGCGAAAATAATGCGAAAATCGAACGACAGTCGCCCGGCGGTATTTATGGTCAAACGGATTCCCTCGCCGAAATATACTCATCAAAATTGATAATAGCCCAATATAATGCCCGTTCATAGCTCGGTTCGTTTCAATGTAAAAAAGGCGGCAAAACATAGCTGTGCGTAACATTCGCTTCTTCAGATTTAATGATGGTCATATTATTATCAGCAACATCGTCCGTATGACAGCCGCCAACTGTGGTTAAATTGGTTGTTGTTGCATACTGTGCTGATGGCGGCGGTGGCAATGTTTTTATCGTGTGATCATCAATATGGCAATTTGTGTACTTTGTATCAACGTTATGCATATTGCTGTACTTGATCTCCTCCATGTATTTGCCATTCGAAACACTGTAAGTGAGAAAACAACATCAACGGTACAATAATTAGTGTTTCTTTTTTTTTACTCTCAGCCTCTTGTTTTTTTGTTTGCATTGTTAAAGTAGAACAAGGTTTTTCAAGGTTCGAATCTATGAATTTTGATCGATTAAAATGTTTTTTTTAAACAAAAATTATCAACTTACGCTTCGGTACATGGATTGTCATATTTTTCATCCATAGCTGTTGAATAATGGTCAGTTTTATCATCAATTTCACCGTTGGCCACGCGTGGTGGGCTTCCATAATCGTAATGCTGACGCACCGGATACAATTGATTTTCATGCACATAAGCTGTTCCATATTGTCCAGAAAATGAACCATACGGACTTGCCGCCGGTGATAGCAAACTAAAGTGTGGACTGAGCGTATCGTATGGCGATTGATAGCTTGTCCAACTATCCACACTTCCTGGTGGGCTAACAGCATTGTTTTGTTGAAATGGTGCAAACGGAGGACCCAGCGGAGTGCCAAGTGTAGTCGATGGGCTATTTGTGCTTATGTAAGCTGACTTGCGGGGTGGCTCACGCTTACGCCACTTGGCACGACGATTCTATAAAACAATTTTTTTTTTATTATTAACTTTAACATTTTCACTTGGTTTTGTTTTGTTTAAGTGGTAAATTCAATTGAATTTTTTTAACTTGTTTCTTTTAATTACTCAAATTAATTTAATTGAAAAAGCAACCTAATCTTTGCGTTCGCATCGTAGCAAACGCAGCAGATCGATATGCAAGCATATTATGCCGAGAATACGAAATGATTGCTGCTAAGCTATACTTTTGCGAACGCTTGATAAAAACTAGCTCACCTGAAACCAAACTTGAACCCTCGATTCGCTCAAATGCAGCTTTAGCGCGAGCTCCTCTCTGGCAAACACATCAGGATATGGAGCACGCTCGAAAGCGCGTTCCAGTTCTTCTAATTGGAAAGCGGTAAATGTCGTTCTGAAACGAGAAATTCAGCATAAAAAATCAGATTTTCACTCTTTCATCAAATAAATTCAAAATCACCATTACAAAATAAAAATATTTCCAAATAAAAAATGATAATAATTCCTATCGTTTAACAACATACCTAGTTTTCTTCTTTTTCACACCATTAATGTCGCCTTTCTTTTTATCATTCTTTTTCGATGTGCTCGACGCATCGGATTGGCTAACTGACTGGCTATCAGATTGATCACATTGACCATCCAATTTCTTTTTATCATTCATCGACGGCGAATGCAGTGGTTGTGATGTTGAAATGTGATGTGTTGACGTCGGCGGCGCCGATACAGGTGGTTGCTGATACATTTGCATGTGTGGATCGTATTCAAGTTTTCCGCTGCCATAATCCATTTTTGCCGTTAAATTGTAATCCATTGGTTTCGCATAATCGATTTTATTCATGTGGCTGGGTGAATATTGATCGATTTTCCCATTGACATAGTCGTATTTTGGTGGTGGTGTCGGTGAATACGATGCAACTTTGGTGTTGTAGTCAATTTTATTGCCCATGTAATCGAGCGTTTTGTAATGTGTTAATTTCGGTGAGCCCGGCAACAAACTTTGCACTTCGGGCAATCGTTGATTGCACATATCCGGTGATCCTGTTGAATTCATGCCGAGCATTACGTGAATACTATGACCACCTTGTGTTATTTGCTTTGCACCAAGCGGACTTAATGGACCAGAAAAATCGTTAAATATTTGCTCGTCAAATGAAGATGTTTCCATTTTATGATGAACAATTCACACTTGAACTTGCTCGTGTTTTTGGTGCTTGTCGTTGTTCAAAAGGCACTTGCAATTGTTGTTGTAAAGTGTAGTAAAAAAAATCAACCCAATCAAATGATTAAATTTCAAAGTACAGATTTTTTTTAAAGTAATACTTTTTTCGAAGGAGTGAGACACTTCTTTTTAATTCTGGTTTAACAATGTCAATAAAATTTGTTGAATTTAACAATTTTTAAATCGATAACAGATAATAAATTTAAACAGTTGTTAACAAATATTGACGTATTTTCAAGTATTTATCGATTTCACTGATGCTCTTAATTACTCTTATTTCATTTGGTAATTACTAAATAATCAGTTTTTATAATCAATTAAATGTTTAAATTTCACCACATTCTCTTTGAATTAATTTGAAATTTAAATTTAACTAAAACCAAATTAACTTTTTATTTTTTGGTTGCAATGTCACAACAACAACAAAAAAAAAAGAATTCCCGACGAATGTGTATTAAAAGCAGGACTTTCTTTTTGCTCGCATTCTCAACGAGAATCGAAATGAGAATGATGTAAATATCATAACGGTCCATCAATTTATACTCAATTAAGAAGATCGCTTAGACTCCGCCCCAGTAGCCAATAGATGAGCACATGTCATACAAATTGTAATATAAAAAGAACTGTAAATTGTTTGCGCCCTAAAAATGTTTTCGGTTTTGGTATAGTTTTTGCTTTATGTTGCCCGCTTCTTTTCGATATTTCGTCTCATTCATTTATCGTTCTCACGAAGACCATATTGTATTCGATTTTATTATATTTCATAGTATTTCTATGATCTCTTGCAATAGTGCACGCATAGCAGCATGACAGCATGTTACTACTGTGTGTAGTGTTGCACATATACTATACAATACACACATACAAAACACATGCCAAACCAAATAAAATCGACTTTAGTGGTTGGTGCATGACCGTTTTTGTACTATTCAAACCAGAACGAAGAGGAACAACAGCTACAACAACAATAACAACAACAAAATATGCTGGCTCCTCCTGCCTGTGCACATACGAACCATTCACAATGTGCCTATAAAATGTACCATGCGCATATGACTCTCTTGCTCTGTGTATTCATAATATCCGATTCGATTTCGTGTGAATTTCGGTGGCATTCTAATGCGTACTAAACGATTCTCTCTACGAAAAATTTTGTGATAGTGCGCAATGCGCATGCAACTCAACCATTTGTCTACTTTGCGTCCATCAATTTCAATTTCTCACTGTTTACTGTGTGTTGCTCTCGTTGCTACTAAACATTCAATAAATGCTCGAGTTCATATAGGGGTCACGTGTAAGGTTTACTCATACCCATACTTGGTCCGCTCTTCTGAATGGTTTTTTTTCACTTCTTCGTCTGTTCGCAATTCCACACAATCTCTTTCTCTCTCGTGCACCAGCTTTTGACATCGCTTTTTATACACATATAGATGTAACGCATATAAATTTCCATATTGAGTCAAAGTTCAAGCTAAAAATTACGATCACAAGGGGGAAAAAGAAATGGTGTTTAATGAATTGTTTGTTCGAAAAATTGAATATATATTTTTGTTTGTGACCGAATGTTGTAGTGTGCCTACACAGAAAATCGAGTGTGGGATTCAAAAATGAGCAATTTCAACAGCATCGTAAGATATGAATAAATGACGGCGATTCGTTTGGTCTTTGTGCGTTTGGCGTAATACGGGTATAAAACTTGATACATAATACTGAGTGAATTCGTCCGTTTTTCATCCATTCGTATGAAATGAATGCGCAAAATTCTAGAATTTTGACCGTTCCAAATGCGATTGAAATTTTGAAATGGACTGAAATTATCAACAAAATATTTTACTTTTAGTAATAACAAAAACTCAAATATGACGTCACTGAATACGATTTATCTTCATTTATATATATGCCGTGAACACTAAAACGATTATTTACATGTCATCAATTTGGGCGTTCTTCAAATTGCATAGAATTCTCTGAAAAACACACACAAACACATATTTCATATTCGGTCATAACATAAACCAAATACGGGAATAAGTTCAAGTATGAATTTACTTAAATTGACAAAATGGTTAAATGTTCAAGGAGAATTCAAGTCACACTTCCTCCTGTTAACCATGAGCTTTCAAATTCCCAAAATGAAAATCAAAACAAAACCAACGTAAACGCACAACAAAAATTTGATGTTATTCAACGATATCGTTCATAAATCATTTGAATCTATAGAATCATAGTGCACATTCCAATGTACGCAATAAATTGAAAATTATTTGTTGTTATTGTTTCCATTCAATTCATCATTGCATATAAAACAAAACGTTAATTAATCAATCTAATAAAAATTGGTCCGAACAAATTGATTGAAAGCGCAGCGATTGCGGATGATTTAAACAAAAAGAGCATTGAATAATTGGCATCCAGCGTTGAAGCGCCAAAACAATGAATGCATCATGCAAACTGTCCGGCAACGGCAGCAATGGTGACAATGACCAAATAAAATTGTTGATGATGAGCGCTTCACAAACAAAGATATTGCGCTCACCAATCCACCCGAACCAAAAACGAACAATAAATAAACAAAACAAAATAAAAACATGTAAATTCATGTTGTTTATATCGCTGTTCGGCAAAAATTAAATTTCACTTTTAAATTTAAAATAATTTAAAGCAATAATATTAATGATGAACCTTTCTAGCGATAAAATGTGCAATAAATGCCTTAACGAACTTCTAACAAACTACTAATTTAGTTTAATATAAACCAATGGACTCGGAGTAATCAAATCCAATCAAAGTCAAATATACACACACAGTGCATTTGGTTGCTTTGGACGATTTAAACTCCCAAAACCATTGCATTTTCAAGCACATCACCGACCACACTCGAACCAATTGGATTGGATTTTGTTTCGCATTGTTATGATTCTCACGAAAATTCCAACAAATTAACTAAACTCGATCATATCCATCAGTGGAAATGATTTAACTGTGTTATATCATCAACGGAGATATGATGCGTGCGCCAAAGAATTAGCCGAAACGAAGTGAACAAAAAAAACAGACGTAATTAAATGATTTGATTCACATAATTTTCGAGAGAAAAAAAAAGTTCAAATCGAAAACAAATCTTAAACTGAATGATGATTAATCCGAAATTAAGCCAATTGCCAATTGATGATTAAAATTGAACTTGACCATGAATCACGATATTGTTGTGTTAATAACTAGAGCAACATTTTTATCGCCATTGACAAGTGCATTAAGTGTCAAAATATTAACCAAAATCAATTGAATAGCAGCATGCTTCAATTATTCACAATTTTATTTCATGTCATTTATTCCTGTGGACCAGTCCAAATAATGTCGATCCTCTCTTTAGGTTGGTGTTAGAGCGAGACAGTGTCTATGCTCTTCGCCATTCAATTCAATTTTCATCAATTTTATTGGGAATATGGTATTATTTTCCATTTCAGTTCACTATATACCATGGCTTCGACATGAGCACGGGCGCACACAACCCCTCAATCGAGTTTTGCAACTGTAATCAGTCTTCGTTGCGACCATAAAACACTGTTCAATAAACATTAATTGAAATTATAATCAGTAATCTGATTTAATAACAAAAATTAAATTATATTAACATTAATTAGTATTGTTTTGTGGTGTAAGCAGAAATGTATTTGGAATCGTATAGAATTGATCATTTGTACCATTTCATGGTCTCGATGGGTGAGCGAGAGAGAGAGAGAAAAAAAAAACAACAAAAGACAATGTTGATGATGATTTTGAGTGTATAAAACACGATTGATATCAATATCCGAGAGCCGACATTGACAGTCCAATGAAAATGAATGCTGAAATTAAATTGGGCTTGTGTTGATAGAGACATCAAACGCCACATTCATATTACTCTAATTGCTAAACTGTTGAAACCAATTACTCGAAATTGTGTTTGGTTTGATTTGGACGGGCGCAGTTTCAATTTTTCAACTGTTGCACTCAATCGCCACTACAACTAGCATTTCACACAATGTGTTAATTGATATTTTTGTTGTTGTTGTTGTTGTGGCTGTTCTCTCTCGTGCACCGATTAAAATGTTTCCATGTCATCAATTAAGTGTCATCAAAATGCTGCCGATTTACAAAATTGGTATTAATTTTTTGTTCGTTTTCATCCCTAACGCATTTTGATTTACCATTGTGTTTGATTAATGATTGATATGGGATTTGTTTGGCTGGTATTTACTGTACAATTTACATTAAAACACCTAATTAAAATCTATTGAATTCAGAGTGAGTTAAAATGTTCAATTTTCAGTAATTTATTGTTTTTGTTCACTGATTTACCTGTGCATCAACCTGGGCCCTGCTGTTTAACACAAGCACATTTTCAACACTAGCTCAACTATTACATTACTGATACGTGCTCCAGATTTTGATAACAATAATGAGATTTCCTAGAAATAAAAACATGGCTGAAAATAGAACTGTCGTTCCCTGGAGATTAAATCAAATTAAACCGTAAAATGTTTGTAATTATTTCTCCGAGACCGATTTGGAGTGAAAAAAAATGTTGTTAAATTTTATACAAAATTAATATTAATTATATGTATATTTAGTTACTTAATTTAAGTAGAATATTCATGAGTTCCTTCATCATGCCAGGTGCCTCAACGTTCTAAAAAATGAGCGATTTTTTCATAGAAATTGTTTATTACATTAAAAGTTAAGCTATTCCAATGTATTCCAATTTGTTATTCATTTTCATTTTGTACCATACTACCATAATATGAGAGTTATGGGGATAATTGAAGTATTTTTTATTCACTCGAAAAACCAATAAGTATGTTATCGGTGCAACGCAATACACTATGTTTTAACATCTATCACAAACTTATGCAATCATCCCGGATGCGTTATTAATGTTTTTCTTTCAACGAGAATTTTCAATGAGTTTAAAATTGTGCGGTGCGGTTGAAATAAATTAGATCATGAACATGGGAACTCGAATCGGTTAAATAGTGCATTGGTAACATCGGTTATTTGAATTTAGTTTGGCTTTCATAAACTATGTTTGAAGTTTTTGTTGTGATAACAGAGAAATATTGAACTTTTCAATCAAAATAATCATTTATATGAAACATATATATACCTGAAGCGTGCATTAATTAAAGTGGTTAAATGTAAATATTATTCCAATCAAACCAAAATCAGCATGGAATAACTTTTGTGTTGCTTCAGATTTAAGGTCAAACTGAAAACTGTGCAAAAAATTAACTTCTTAAAGTGTTTTATATGAACTTTGAACTGTAAACGTCAATCAACGATTCACAACTCGAAAAGTTGCATATTAGGAAATTAGAATCATGAATCTCTGATAAAGTTACATTTATGGAAAATTATGCTTCTCTCTAGTCTAGTTATAAAATGTCCATATAATTGAGGCAAACCGAGTTCTACTTACCGGTAGAAGTGCGCATCGATTACAAAACATAAAAATACCAAATCAATTTGGCGTTTAATGTTATTTACAGATGAACTAAAATCAATCAATCAAGTTTCAATCATACAAATCAATCGTTTGTTTGTTTTTTTTATCCGCCCATTGACAGTCGATTTTGATTTCACAACAATGGACAAATTGCACATGCTTATCAATTGAATTGCCCTAAAAAGCGTAATGAAACAACTATACATTTTGATTCCTCCTCTTTTTTTCTTTGGTTAAAAATGTTTTATTTTTTTCTTTTCATTTAATTCCATATTCTCATTCAACAATATTCTTCTCTTAAATTTAAAGTTCACACACTTTCACGTTAAATAAATAAACGTAAATAAAAAATAAAAAAAATTGTCTAAATTTTAACATTACCTAAAAGTATTCGAACGAATTTTTTCAATTCAAATAGATCGACTTTATTTGCATAGTTCATAAGTTGGGTAACATAATCTTTGATGCCATCCGATGCTGATGTGCTGATTTTTGATCGAAATAATTGCGTGATTATGGTTAAAAATGGTCCCGAAACCGTTCGCAATAAATTGCCGCTAGTTAATTGCACACGTATATGGCCGAGTGATAGAATTTTTAAATCATCTAAATTAAAATTTGTATCGTTGAGTGCAATTGAAAATTCACCACCTAAAATGGTTTCAACGACAGTACCATCGACGGTTATTGTTGGTCCTAAACCCATAACACCAGCCTTAACATCATAGCTAAACTGCAACGAAAGATAGACAAAAAAAAAATAATACAAAAGTGTCATTGTTGAATTTATTGCCTGACCCACAATCAACCAAACAACAACAAAAGACGTTCCAATGCAAGTACAAAGGGAATTTAATGGAATTTCGTTTGCACACGTTCAATCAAACGCCAATTTTCTATGGATACACATAGACAAATGGTGCAAACCTAGGTGCAAACATTGTAAGGTATTGGCGATTTATTTTTGCATGAGTATTTGCCGTTAATTAGTTTGCTCAATTTCCCATGGAAAGTAGTAAAATGGAATTCGAATTTGTGTTTTTGTTGTTTCAGGTTTAGGTATCAGGTAAATGCATACAAATGCGCCAATGCGCCAGCAATTATCAATTCGAATTTGGCTTGGCAATACTTGTTGAATGCGCCAACATCATTTTGCCGTCTCATGCCCAGTAACAATCATTTTAATAATTAACAAACGTTCACGTTACGGCGCGATATATTGTGTAAAAGTTATGAGCAACCGCATTGACTGCATGGCGTATACAAGTGTTCATTCGGCGTATTAATTTATGGCATACGGCTTTGTACGCGCTTATGTTAGCCACACATTGATTTATTCGGTATTTGTCTGGCATTCATAAAGCATAACATCAATTTGCAACGAAGAAACCTCGGTTTTGTGGCAAAACGACAATAATTTTTCTGTAATCGCATCAGTGACTGGGCGATTGGTGATGTCGTTGGTCGCATAAAACTCGATGGCCTATAATTTCCTAGTTTTCGAACGATGCATGTCATCTGGTTGAATGTATATTTATTAGACGCGATGCATAGAGGTATATTCGTATGTTCGGGTATGTTTGTGTATGTTGTGCATTGCACAAATCGAACAAATACACACAAACATATTCGAACTGTCGTTTAGCGGTGCACATAAAATCGTCTCATGAATTCCAGCTTCAGCATATGTTCGATATGGCGTATTCTTTGAAATTTCATTGATTAATACAGTCGCGTGTGGTTTGCAATCGTTTCGACTGTAAAGTCATTACATTATTTACATATCTATGAATCGAGTTCGAATCAATCGACATCAAGTCTCCGTACCCATATTGTGCCATGCCGTACCATACCGTACCATACCAGTCGCCTGGTGCTTGATTGCAGTGCATAGTTCACTTTAATTTGAATATAATTGCGGTTGGATTTTTTGGTAACCGGCTGCCCGCCGAAAATAATTTTACCTTTGTTATTGCGGTATGTGTGTTGTTTTTTTTCTTTCTTTCTATCACTCTTTGCAGAACTTTGACTCGTCCATTTGTGACTTAGAGTCATTTGTGTCTGTGTGTTGCTGAAGGTGGAATTTAAAAGTCTTTCTTGCTAAACTTCGAGATTGAGTTTGATCTATGCACAGTTAAAAACGAAAGAGTCTTAATGTGACTGAATTAAGCGCATATAATGGTAGTGCTCGTCTATGGACCGAATAAATAACTCAAAGGAATGAATTAAAATCGCCAAAAAAAAATTATACGCCACGATTAAACGGAGATTAGGCAACTCTTTTAAGTTGAAGGCCATCGCCACGGTATATTGAAAGGTACGTTGAGTGAACGAGTAACAGGGACAGTGATACACATCGAATCAGACATATTGCTACACACAATTGCCTGGTTGATATGGTACACGATCATCGTTTCAGTTCTGTTTACACACAAACACACAAAACACACCGTGTGGCGCCGATAAATTCACTTTTACCGGTATATTTTTGTTCTTCCCTTTTTAAATGGTTTTCGTCGATTTGCATTCACATTCGTATTCGTATTTGCATCGATTTATACACACAAAAAAAACAACAAAAACAAAACAAAATAACTGACTCAAAATTAGCGGTTTTGCAGAAGTCAAGTGGATCGGTTATCGGTGAGCACAGTGCAAAAACGAATTAATTAGCCAAAAGTGGCTCTATTGGTAATAATCATAGAAATATCTATCAGATGGGTCCTTGCCCACGTTTTTTCTCGCTCTCTCTTTCTCTCTCTCTCTCTGTCTCTCTTTCATTCAACTATTTCGCCTCTGGTTTTTTGCAGCATTAATGCGATTCGTCTAATTTTTTTCGTCTATGTTATCTCTGTTAATGGATAAATTAATCAAACGCACGTCACATGTTGAAAAATGTATGATGCAAAATTATGCGGTTCAAGTAAACACATTGCGAAATGATTAACTGTGCTTTTTTTTTCTACACATCATCGTTTTTACGGTGTCTGTATATTTCTCTATGTGTGAGAATATTTTCCGTGAATTCGGTCATTGGTATTTACTGGTAGTCAAAATCTTATAAATTATGCCAAAATATCGATAATTTTTGTTCACCATAAAATTCGACTTAACTTCGAAGTATAACATAGACAACTCGCCACAAATAGAATCGAAATTCATGAATGATCGTGTGAATCGAAGCAATAACAACAATCGATTGAATTAAAACCGGAGGAGGTCAAATTTATATTCGTTTGACAGCTGAATAACCGTCGAAGACCAGTTTTCTATTGTCGATGTCCATTGATGTGAGCTATGTAGCTTGATATTGTCAAGGCACAATCGACAATCGACAAATCACAGTCCATGCATTGTACAATCTTTGTACACTCTCCACATGCGGTGTCGTCTTGAATATTGATGTGATCATTGACACTATACTTGACTGTCTAAGCTAGAGCATTTACTATTGATGCACTGTTGAGGCAATGTTGAGGCACTGTTGAGCTACCACATCCAAATCGATAGAACTCTCTCTTTCTTGGCAAGTGAATTGTTTTCATTGTGTTTCACCTTCTTTGCTATTCGTCGAATCTTCCATTCTATTGACATTGAAACAACGGGTCTTTATTTGAATATGGGCATAAATTCAAATGAGAAATATATGCTCTTTACGTTCTTGACACCAACATCGAAGTTCAATATATTCAAGCTGATAACAACAATAAATTCCTTAATATGGTAATCAAACAGTTGTGATAATGTTCACAACATTATCAGTGTGTGAAGTGCGTGCTGATATCGAACTATCAAACTATCACACGACTTGATGTGATCGGATTTTGTCATTAGATTGTGCATCGGTGTTTGTTATTCAGGAAATTCCCGAATTTCGACACTAATGCGATTAATATTATTGGGCAACAACACACTTCTAATGTTTCATAGACGAATTTCGAATGAATCGAAATTTAAAACACATGATTTTAACCTCAAAAACCAAAAAAACCAAAAAAAAAATATATTTCACACTCACATTAACTTTTTCAATGAGTAAATTTCCCGAAAGTTTAAGCTTATGACGATCCAATATCATGTATGTATCACCGTATCGAGCAATTTTATGAATATTCCACAGCATTCCGTTGGTCATCAAAATGCCAGCATTGTAATTGATTAGCAATGGCCTCTGTAATGCACACAAACGAAACAATTTCATAAACAAAACTGAAGAAGAAGAAGAAGAAGAAAAAAGAAAACCAGCAATTTGTATTTATGAACCGTGTGATATTATATGCGTTGAACCAGACAAACGTTTGTCCAATTGAAATTGGTGCACAAAGCGGTCCGACAAACATTTTTGATCACATGCGCGACTGTTATGTTTATTTTTTTTTTGCAACAACATAACTATGCTCTACACTAAATTCATTGCACGTAATTTAAAGACACAAAACATAATACACACATCATTTTTCGATTACTTAATCTGAATTAATTTTAGGTTTTTATGGATAAAATATATTTTAAAACCGTTTCACTTCACAATTTCATTTTAATGAACATCAACATTTGAATTGTTACTTGTATCGTTTCACCCAAAAATTAAGTCAACGGTGAACCGTTTAGACAGTTTTTAGTTTGAGTCGATGTATGTTTGTGCAGCACTCACTTTGGCGATACGATTAAATTGGCTCAAAATAGTAATTTACGAACAAAAAAACAATTTACTCACATACGAAAAACCCTCGGAAATATCGGGTAATTTGGTTTGATCCCAGCCATTTTTTGTGACCAATGTCCACAGTAATTCCAATGCATAATCAAACAATTCGTTGATATTGGCCGCTTGTGTTCCTTCATCACCCTCTTCATCTCTACGCAAATCGAACATCAATCGTATCAATTCCGATGGATTTTTTTTTAATCGATTTCCCATTCAAAATATTCCGTATTTGATCAAAACATTCAAAAGGTCGTTTGTTAAGGAAATCATTTGAAAAGTGATGAAAGGCAAAGAGAGAGAGAAAAAAAGAGACAACAACAACAGAAAAAAATGCGTCAAAAATCAATCAAAACACAATTTCACCGTGAACATTTAATACAATAAAAACAAAAAACAATCAGCTAACATTGAACAGTTTTACTTCTACTAATCAGAAAGGTCAGATTTATCACAATGGGATTGTGTTTTTTTGCGCGTGGTCGAGACCATCACAACAACAACAACAAAAAAGTAAACAATTTTGATCAGAAAATGTATGACTAGTAAAGAGACAGTTAAAGAAACACGCACTCGTAATAATACGATGCTGAAAGATCCATATCGGATATATTTGGCTGCAATCGCTGTTGCTGTCGATTGTTTTGGTAACGCTGCTGCTGTTGCTGTTGCTGTCGATATTGATTTTCTGCATGCACTAAATTCATACTGATGCCAAACAATATAATCACAACCATTGGAATCATGTTTTTCTTGCCACTTATGTGCCGTTTGATCACAGCTTCGGTTACGAATCGTAACACCAATACGATTGATGTTGATGCAGCCGTTAATGTTGTTGTCTCGGCTAATTTGCACAATTTCATTTGTTGGAATACCAATTTCTGATTTTTCTACGATAAAATTTTTTCATTTATGGTTGAACACCACGAGATTGGAGAGCAAAAAAAAACTGGATTTGGATTTTTTTTTATTTCACATTTTTTCGTCGATGATTGAAATTCTGCGCTAAATGCGCACTCTTTCTCTTTCAGTTGGCTTGAAATACCGTTGATCGTGTGTCGCTTTTCGTTGGTTCGCAACACTATCAGCTGTGTGCTTCGGTTTCGTCACTTTGCACTCTTTTCCTTATGCTCAATTCCACAGCAAATTTGCTAATCACAAATAATATAATTGCTCTTTTTTTCACATCAACGTATTTTTATTCTCTTCGTTTGTTTTCTTCGTTTTTTCTATGCTCTTTTTTGGAATTATAATAATTATTTGTTGTTGTTGTTTTTTTTTTCTACTGAATAAATTTTCAAATATTTCACTGGTAATCGTTATATTCACTTGTCACTTCGTTGCACAATGGTCTTGGAATGTTTTCGATTAGCTTAAATCTCTAGCATGCAATGTGATTGTAACGGTTTAAACCAGACTGTGACTGTACGAGAGAGACTTTGTGTGTTGTTTAAAAAAAAAAAACATTTATTTTTTGGCGTATTTATTCCTCGATCGGACACAAAAATAGGTACGAATTAATTTTGTGTTCGTTTACAACTAAATCATTTAGCGTGTGCACGTCTCTCAACTACCTGGCGTTTTCCAGTTCGCCCGGTGACGGCGATATATGTTGTGAATTTTGAGTGTGTTTTTACACTGTGCTCAGCTCTGTGTGCTGCTGCTGCTGCTATGTGTGATTGTATTTTACGATGTTGTGGTCTATGAATGTGACTTGCTTCTCTCTTTCACAGCATTTTACGGCGCGATTGTATTTGTTCATTGACAAATTCCCAATGTATATGCCTTTTTTTGTATCCAAATGATCGAAGTCGGTGTGCATACTAAAAACCATGTAATACGTGCAAAGTGTGTGTACTAACTAGCACTCACCTGTAGTTTTGCTGTTGCTGCTACTGCGTCCGACTTATTTTTCTTCTCTTGTTTGTTTATTTGTTTTTTTCAGTGTTGTATTTGTTGGTTGGTGGTTATTATTGTTGCTGTTACTTTTGCTCTCGTGTCTGTATGACATGATCATTGTCGTCACTATCTCGAAAAAGAAAAGAGAGACACATCAACTTTGATTCGACAAACCAAATGAGAGACAGCATACAACAGAGAGTCAGAGAATAAAATTTAAAAAAACAACGAATCATATTTCTACCAATGTAATTGTAACCGTGTGAAAGAGGTAAACAGCACCGGTCAAGTGGTGAAGCAGAAAGGGAAACCAACTGAAGTTCCATACAATCATAAAAAAAAGACGCTTGTGCATGCTTACATTCGAACACACACACACACACTCTAGCCCATTAAGATTCGCCGTGTTTTATTTTTCCTTCTCTTGACTGTTTTGAACACGCTCAAAGAACCTTGATCTGTACCGTAGCCGCAATTGTTTTCATTTATAAACACATTTCATGCGAGTCTTACTGTAATTGTGATTATTTTCCATCGTTTTATTCGCATTCAAGATACAGCACAATTTTGACGTCAAGCATCCCATTCTATCTTTCGGTTTCATACCTGGATTATTTGTTGTGCTCATAAAAATTTCTTTATGCTGTACTACACCTATAGCTGCTGCTGCGCTGCTGTTTTTTGTTGGTGTGGTGCTGGTTTGGTCTTGTGCCGCATAAATTGTGACATTAAAATGTGTCGATACAGTAAAATAATGACACAAGCAACGTACTCGATCAACTAACATAATTCTCTCGGTTGCTCTACTTCATTATTATTATAATTTGATTCAATCGAAAGACGCAACCGAGATTTGACTCATTCAATCAATGAATTATTTATTCGTAATACCTACACATGGTATTATGCATTCCAATCCACTCGAATGCAGTCTGATCAAAATAATTAAGGAGTTTCAGGTTTAACATTTTTTTTCCTTCTTTCAAACTTGGATAAAACAACAACAACAACAACAGCAAATAAATATAAACGGCTATTTATTGATAATCATGAACCTGAAGTAATTTAATAGAAATGTTTGAGGTGAACAAGTTTAAGATGTTTCTACTTATTGAAGTGTAAATGTAATCGTTTCAATAACGGCGAATGCATCGCTATTATTTGACGCGCACATTTAAAATTGCTTCATTCCTGAAAGTCGAGCAAATAATGTTAGAAGAACAAAGACATCATTTTCTTTAAAGTTGTTCAGTAAAATTGCTCAAGTTCATAATAAAATTTTCGCAAAAGTTAGAATTCGTCAAGATTTTAGATTCCACAGAACAATTAAAAGTTGTGTGACTTTAAAGCGTCCATTTAAAATATTGTTGTGAATTCTCGTTTCACCGATATGGATCATAATTTCTTTAGAGCCCATAAAACACAAACCACACAGAAAAAAACCCTTTCTGCACAAATTACTGTTGACTGATATTACAGAAATCGTTGGACTTATTACAACGACTAAAACTGTTGTAATTTGACGTTTGCCAGACGTCAACAGTATTTTGTGCAGAAAGGTTTTTTTTCTGTGCACCAAAAATTGTCTCATTTTTTTTCTTCCTTCGACGAAACAAGTTTAATATTGTAAATGGTTAAAAACCGCTTCGCCTACAAGCAAACAAACCACGACAATAGCTAAAATTAAAAATATAATTTTTATTGCGTTTTGACGGTCATCTGATGAAGGCATTTATATTCGTTGTTCTCGCATCTTGTATCGCAAATTTTGTATGAAAAAAACCGTCAGACCTGAGACCTGAATTTAGTATTTTCGATACACACACGCTGAAAACAAAAGATCTCCAGATGTATTTTCAGTTTCTCATGTGCAAGTGGCACAATTATACTTTTGTCAAGTTGCAATTGATAGGTTTGATAGGTCAATTTATTCAACTAAATCACCGTCAACGGGAAAATTCCATCAAATTCGATTTAGTGACACGCAATCACACAAACATCCCAAAGTCATCCAATCTGAGCAGAAAACAAAAAAAAAACAAATCATCCTACTAATGAAACCTATTTTTGGGTGTTAGTTTCGATGGCAATTGAACTCTGTACTCACGTAGCATAATAATATTCGATTTGACTGACAAAATGTCTCACAATTCCATTCAAAGCACATAATTAAGAGGGTAATGATGATATTCGTATTCATCGGTTTTATTGTTGCTGTTAATTACTAGCCAAAAGTAATGGAATCAACCTGATGCTTTATTTGGATTGTTGTATACAAGGAATGAGCGGAATTTAGTAAACAACATATTCATTGGTTGTTGATGTTATTCTCCAGATTTCATCAAAATCAAGTGCTTTTTATTCATAAGCTGATATTTTTGAATACGTACGGAGCATCAACAATAGCCAATGACAACTAAACAACAGACTTTGAATAATTGTTCCTTAGTCGAATATACAATCTGTGATTTTGATCTTTTGATAGAACAAAAACTGAAACCGAGAAAGAGAGATAAAGAAAAGAAGAAAAAACACATAAAAGACCAGCGACAAATTTAAAAATAGCCATAGTGACGCAATGCTCAAGCCTAAACCCCTTGCCAATATAAAGATATATAGAATACTTGACACGGCAACAGAACAAAAAGCATCAAAAGCCCATTGAATTGTGCGCCTTTTCTTCTCTTATTAAAAAAAATTATTCTCTACTTTGTGTCTTTTTGTTGTTGTTGTTGTTGTGGTTTCTCTTGGGTTTCTCTCTATAGTTAGCACGTTTGTTAGGAAGTACGGTGTCGAGCAACGTCAATCCAACCAACCCAGCAATAAAATGACTTCTGGTTAAAACAACATATAATTGTAAGCGCAACATTCTAACAATCAGCAAGGAGTTGTTTATCTCTTTTGTGTTGTATAATTAGACGCTTTTTATGCACAGCGAAAAACAGAGAAAGAGAAAAATACAACAGATAATTCCTTGGCCATAGAAACACTGATTTTGGTTGAGATTGAAAATGTAATGTGAAAACTTGTTCGAAATGTAGTGACTTAATTTGTTGATTGTTCGATGCCGTACAGAGTTCGTAGTGAGACAAATAGATTGTAACAGGTTCAGATGTCAGAAGACATTTTCACACACTAATCACACGCTAAAAATGAACAACAATGGCAGAAAAAAATGGTGATGACGAGCGACAACAGTATTGTATTAGGAGCAAATATTCCACTTCCTGAACCATCTTTTTAATTATCCTATGCCTGGGCATTATGCGCTTCGAGAAGCACAAAAGAAAAACAAAATCGAAAATCATCATTAATTGCGAGTGCTTAGTCGATTGTGCTTATGCGAACGGAACAATTAGTCAAAACTGTATTCGTCAGACCGACTCACACACACACACACACACACATGAACACACCTCGGTGGTGTGACATTAAATGACACTACACAAGGTGAATTACAGGCAGAACGTACATATGTGAAAAAAAATGCTTGATTGCAGTCAGCCAGGAAATTATGTTTTTAACACTGCTAATAAAAAAAATGCACCATCATTTTGCATTTTTGAACTTTTTGAATAAAAGGGCACGCTTTTAGTCAGAAAACAGCAATGCCAGCGTAGCTAATGTGATGTTGACCAGAATGAATTGAATAAAATATTCTGAATGGGCTATTTTAAGAATGGTCAGCATGAAATTCGTAATTAGCAGTTTAATCCAGTGTTATTTCGGCAACATCGAATTACCAACCAAATAGACAGTTGGAAAAGGCACATGTAACATGTCTATAAAATGTATGCGGCCAATCGTTTGTTAGATGTACAAAACAATGAGCATTTCACACCAGCAACACCAGTAGCTTTAGTGCGGGTGATCACCTAAACATTTTTGTGTCGTGTTAGTGATTAACATGGAAATGACGCGTGCGCATAACAGGCAATTAAGTGGCGACCAAAGCAAAAACATACATTTCGGATGGAAAAATGATAATAAAAATCATTAATGTACATAAATGTGCTTGTGTGTGTGTGGTCGGGATACCTGGATACTGGTTTACAATACTAATAAAAACAGTTCCGCATGAATGCATATGACATTTGATGTCCATCGCATGATGAAATATAGAATCGTTAAGTGGCATATTTTACCAAAAATACCATAAATTTTGCACTTTAAAATTGTTGCAATTTTAATCGGACTTATCAAAGAGATGAGGAGATGAAGGGAGAGAGAGAGAGAGAGTGAGAGGAAATTGCACATTTTGTGAAATTGAACGAAATTGCAATGTTGAATATTGTTAATGGGCAGGCATTGTGAGTGTAATGCATAGTTTTGGGCTACGTTTGTGAATTTTTTATTGTATCAAGTGCTGATAATTTCACCCAATGCATTAGTTGAAAAGCTGCTTATAACATTCACATCACGATTCAAAACGCATACTTAATGAACTTTTCTCTCGTCGTTGCCGTTGACACATCACCATCATCACATAAATGCTTCATATGGCATTTATTTGGCATTCAAATAGAACAAAGACTAATTCATATGATGCATGCTGCTTTCGAATATGAATCAAGTTAAAAAAATGTTCGGGGCATAAAAAATGACGGTGTTTGAATTTCATCGTTGTAATCAAACGTAGGCTGTGTAAGGTTTCATAATTGCAAAGCAGCATCTAGGCACACTTTTCAGATGATGTGTAGCATAAAATCGAATGACTAACACCGTACAATGAAAGTACAGTCATCATGTTGACACTGATGGCATTTTAGACTCATAAAATGTCACATTGAAAATATATAACAAAACAAAACAAAACAAAAATAAAGCGCGCTTCAAATAAAATACACTATCCTGCGCCCGTAATTCTTGTAACAACACATCACGCGTTCATCTGAATGAAGATAACAAAAAAAAACACTGAAACAGAAAAATCCAGCATCGAGAAAGAGAGAAAAATTAATTGCAGAACAAAATATTCCATGCTACCAGTTACAAAATGACAGAAGAGAAGCTTTGCAATAGTGACGAAAAAGGGAGAAAAAAATAAAAGAACGAAAACAAAAACCGTAACAAAACAAGACAAAACACCAAGCGAAACATTTTTACATGATAATATTCATTGCTTTTACGGCTTGACATGAAAATATATGATGTATAAATGTCGTGTCAGTGAGTGACGATGCCTTTGCTCAAGTAGAGATATATGCTCTTTGCGCCGACGATTTCGTACATAACACAAAAATGTTTTAGAATAAGAAGCAATGCAGCGACACAATATAGACGAACAGCAGCAATAAGAAGAAGAAACAAATAGCAACAGCGACAACGGCAGCAACAGCAATGACACACGTACGCACATCGCACATACACACCGAGACCAGACATACATAACAAATAAGAGATAGAGTGAGATACACAAAATCACCATCAGCAACAAAATAAATAGCGACAATATTCTTTTGTGCTGTTTGTGCAAGCTGAGTTTCCTTAATTGATTTCAATTGGCTTTAATTGGTTAATAGCCGCTTGTGTGCGGGTACTGAAACTCACATACATCTCTGACACTGACTTATTCCTATGCAAACATGCGAACGCACAAAAGCATTCTTTTTTTTTATTTCTCTCGGCCGTGTCTTTTTTCGCTCTCTCTCTCTCTCTCTCTCTCTCTCTCTCTCTCTCTCTCTCTCTCTCTCTCTCTCCCTCTCTCATTTCATTCAAAGATTGCATGTGGTGGATTTATGACGACGAAAAACTGTGCACGATCAAAAGAAAACTCAATTTTTCGAATGTCGGAACGAGTGAGAGACAGTGAGCAAGCGAAAAAGAGCATCCAGAGTACACACGCGGTACAATTTTGGTTGAAATATTCCAATGAAATCGTGTGGGGCTCGGTCGAATATATGATAGACCAAGCAATGAAATTACATATCTTGCGAGCGCGCAAAATAAAGCAGAACGAAAATGTCGTTTTTGGAATGAAATAAGCACGCAATAAACAAAGGAAGAGAAAGAGAAAAAAAATGAAATAAAATAACAACCAACAATAAAAACTATTCTCTCGCTACAAAACGGTACATGTGCTCGGTGATGTCCGTTAAAGACACCATTTAAATAGGCATTTTTCATCACAATTTTGCCCTTCCACTAGATTTTATGCAACACCATGAAAATTATATGAAAAAGATATAATCATCGATTTTAGAATATTCAACTGTGGTCCACGCTTCCACGTTATAGCGTTATTTGTCTAATACTGCACGTTTACAAGAATAAGGACCATGTTGCCTCGTATCCACCCAATGCTTTCCAACTACATCAAACTTATTTACTCGACAACGATGTAACTACTTTCAGTTGTGTTAGAATTGAGCACACATATCTATAATTTAAAGTTTTTCACCAAGTAGCTCAACAAGACTCCCAGGAAGCAGCGGTAATAAAGTGTTTTTGCTCACGTACCGTCAAGGGAATGGAATTGCATCTTGCGAAAACAACGAATTTCTCCAGCTAAATCGCTTCATAAATTGTACTCTTTCTTGAAAGCAACTCTTGCATTCCAAGAAAACTAATGGAAATATGCATGGCTACTTTACGAATATTAAATTGAATTTCAGCCCCAATTTCATTCAATTTTACAAACGCTCGTAGTCCATATCAACAGCACTCTGGGTGCCTTGATTCTCAGTTCAAGTGTGTATGTGTGTGTTAGCTTCAATATTCGAGTATTTGTGCCATAAATTTTCCACATTTTATTTAAATGAGCTTTAAACAAAAGGTAAATTTTGGACATAGCAAAGTTGGCAAAACATAAGTGCGCTCGGTCATTCAATGAACTCATTTTAAATTGAACTTTGAATAAACTATTCTAAGCCATTTAGAGTTTAGTTGTTACTATATAAATGTATCAAACCCATTTTCATAAGGAAATTGTAATAATTTCTGAATACCTGCCGTTGACATTCACTATCAGAACAATGATGAAAAGGTACTAACATAGAGCAAACCATTTTACGAGAAGGCGAAGCCAGTGGTGCTTATAAGAAGCCAGATACTTTTTATACGTAAGAATGTAAGATGTTTGTTTTCATTCGACCGAATTTGCACAGAGAAAATAATACAGATAACAAAGAATAATACACGGCTAACGAATAAATGAGATAATTTGTAATTTACTCAATACGACGCATTTGCCGAGCATCATAACATGATGAGAATTGTTTGAATACAATGTTATACGATTGTAATAAAATGAGAACATCCAACCAAAGCAAATCGATAAAACCTTTATATATCTTGTTTTTTTTTTACTCGCAACAAAGTGGTTTGAACATTTTTGTTTTATTTGTGGCTGCATTTGAAGCGCACGAACTGTCATAGGCAAGTTCAAAATAAGCCGCAAAATTTTGAGTTTTTAGAACTTTTGTTACATAAATTGTTTTATTTATTCAGCAATTGAATGCATGTGATAAGGCCCTAGCTCTCTCATCTCATGTGAATCGTACACCATCATATCGTTCTATTCAGCTTTCAACATGTTTATACTTTTCTGCCCTTCATTTTGAATGTCTCGAATGTTTGCAACTGATCGTCAGAATAAAAAAAAAAGTTTCAATAAAAAAAACCACATTCAAGTTGGTTTGATACTTTTTTGCCCTTAATAGAAATTGAACACACACTCATACAAAAAAACAATACCGACAACAACGGCGAACCGGTGCACAGCGACGAAAAAAACAACAAAGCCAAAACAATAACATTTGAAAGGCATTTGACTGACAACCGAGTTTATTATTGCGAAATAAAAAAGAAAAACGCAAATCTCGACAATTCGACGGGGTTCGACGCCAACGTCTAGAACCGTTCATTGTAAACAAATGATCGAACAAAATGTAGACGAACAGCGTCAATGAATAAAAGACGATCCAAGACGAAAAATCACAAACGCAAGCACAAATGATGTTGCAAATATTCAATTCGATGTGATTTTGGGTTTGCTGACTCTTGTTTGGATTCATTAGCATGATTCTGGGTGATGAAATAACGATTGATATGAAATTAAACAATTCGATTGATAAACTTGTCGTCGGACCACATCCATCCACAATAGCTTCGAGGAAATTCAATAATTGATGTTGAATTTTCTTCCAGGCTATTGTTATTACGGCATATTATAGCCAGTATCAACTGGCCATCTGTTGTAGCCAGTTATTTTACCCGCAGAGCTTTTCAATTGCTACTCTTTTTCCTCGCTGAAGTTCCCAGGACAAGTTTCCATTCACTCATCGTCCACTCAATTGAATATATTTTTCGTCTGATTTTTAGTATTAATTCGGCAAAATGGGCAAACTAACAACGAACAAAACCATAAGAGTATTAAATAGACCAGATATGCGATCTCGCATTTTCGTCAGCATCGACGTTTTTCTCGGTACCAATTGCCAATAGAAAAATCGGCCATAATAGAACACGTACACAATATGAACGTCTGTGAACGGAAAATGTCATTATGACCGAAAAGAGTTTTTGCTACTCACTTCATTTTGGACACACACACACACTCACACACTCGCGCTCAAGATGAGGCAAATTACAGACAAAATGAAAACAAAAACCTAAGTTGCCTGAGAATACTAAAAATGAAGAAAATGCTGGCGTGATTACAAATGAACTCAACTCACCAAAAGTAATGATGCTCTTGCACTCACTGCGTGCGCTCTCCATTATATTTAATGAGAGGCGTTTATTGAATTCAAGCATCAAACAAACATCGCAATAACACATATATCCAAGAAATGTTACCCCTTAGCCGAGCTGAAAACATTTCTCACATATATCGATCGATGGTGCCGAATATATCGGGCATAATATTGGTTTTCACTTTGAATGCGATTAAACACCGTCATTCCACGTACGGGAATCGTGTATCGAATGCTGTTTGGTAGCTTCAGGCCGGGATGTGAGAATGTGAGACCTGAAAGTGAACGCCCAAAACTGATGCGTGTAATGCTTGTAATGGAGTTTTTATGACGTGTGACCAAGGTCATTAGAGCCAACATTGTCTCGACATTTTGGCCCCGATATGATTTTTTTCATCTCTTTCTTTCATTGACTCCCTCTCTTGAACTCTCTCTCTCTGTCACTCACAAATACACTGTGAATTTTATCAGGGTCAACAGTAACTAATATTTACGTTCTCATCAAATTACACCGATTTACCACAACTACCTCTTTTTGCTTCCCTTTTGTTGTTTTTTTCCCATTGTTGTTATTTTTTTTCTCAAAAGACTTTTCTTTTTTTTTACTCAAAACATAACCTTTATTTTGTTGTGGTTCAATTAGGTAGATATAAACCCATAAATAGAAAATAAACAAACTTCAAGAAAAGGCCAATTTCCAATTTTATTGAAAGTAAACTGTTTTTTTTTAATGCTTTGATCGTGGTTTCAATCGTAAGCAATGATATCAGTTTACTATCTGCCGACGAGTACACTTTTTTTCCGATGAAATGTTTTCCTTTGAGTTTTCATTGAGCAGGCTTATCGGAACGTATATAATATGACGATGAGTGAACATTTGAGCGTAATGTCAAAATGTCGATATGCTCAGTTTCCATAGAATTTTTGCATGAAATGAAGATTGGTATCATTTGGTCTCATAAACCGTATAAATACCATCATAAGATGATCGAACAGAAATTGAACGAAAAATGAAATGCAAATACAGCCGATGTCAATAGCCATTTTATCGTATTGCAATCGCTCGTATAAGAATCACATTCCATTAGTATTATTGGCGTATTTAAACGATTTCCAACGGTGATCAATATACTGAATATAGAAATTAATGGAAATCAATAGCCGACAGTCAAGAGCGATGTATCGCATTCAATTGATTGTAAATGTCACGCAATTTAAATGGGTATCGATAATACACATTTAAATTGTATTTCCGTAAGGAAACATATGAAACCTACCTCAATTCATTATTACCTGCTCACATGGCACGGTTGCCGTGTGTGTGTGTGCGTGTTAGTGTCTCAATGAATGTGTCAGTTGGATACTTTTATATTAAAATATTTCGTATTTCATTCAAAGAGGCAAACATATGAAACTGTAGCACTGTGACGTCGTCCCGCATAAGGACACACACGAAAAAAAGAAACACGTACCACAAGGGAACAGAAGGGGCGAGTGAGCGAAGAGCACACCGCATAGTACGTCACATATACTCCATTTGTTCGCAGAAACTCAGAGATTGAGTCGACAAAATCAAATGAAATGGCAATGAAATAATCATCATAAAATGTGCTAATATCGAGAGAAATGAAAATGAAAAGTCATATTCAAAGGCATACTTTTGAACTGTACCAAATGTCTAATAAGTTGAATATTTATGCGATAAAGACGGTGACATGCCGCATTCAATCTCATATTTGGCCCAAAACATATTCCTCGTATTAAGAGATATCTCCGTCTTCGGCATGTCTCTGCTACCAGCATGAGAATATTCGGTTTTTTTTTGGGCAATAAATCGGAAGGAGGGCAAAATGTTTTTGTTTGTATTTTTTGACTCTGTCGAATTTTGCATGGGGTGTTTGCCTATGCTATGCCATGGTGCTGTTTTTATATGATTTTTATTTGCCACATATAGCGAGATGATATGAAGAAAAATGAGAGAGAGAGAAAGAGAGAGAGAGAGAGAGAGAGAGCGAGAGAGAGAGATTGAGAGAAATGTGAATGAATGAATGAAACGATTACTCAAATAAGTTCACAGGATGTCATTCGAATGAGATTTATTTGATATTAAATTTTTGAAATCGAAAAATGCTGACAACAAATGCACTGAATCATCTAAAGAGAACTGCCTTTCTCTCCCACTCTTTCTCTCTCAGCTAAAAAAACACACAGATAAAAACGTGGTGTGGTATCTTTTTCAGTCCCAATCAATTTCAATCATATTTTATTTCATGTACCACGATTTTGTCTGCAATTTTTACACGTTTTTCCATCTGCATGGCCATTAGTGAATTTTCAACGGCATACATCGAATGTAAACTGGAAATCATCAAAAAACCATTTGCATTCGGTTTACCATATTTCAAATGAAAATTCAAACCGAATTCCATAAATCCATACCGAAAAATATATAATATATATTTCCTCGATCTCTTCCGTTACTTCAATCGCATGTCAATTGCCTAGCAAACATTATAAATATGCGGCGAAAAATGATAACAACTCCACAGTATGGTTAAAAGCAACACCATTAATCCATGCAAACGTACAAATAACATGCACATCAAAAATTGTGCAAAAAAAAAATAATTTAACACCTGATCCCTTGTATTTGGGGATGAATCATTAAAGCGACGACCAGTGTGTTTTTTTTTTGACCGCGTTTTATCGTTTGCCACATACCTCAAAAACCAACTCACAATTTATGATTAATGATAATACCCTGTAAATACGCTCGTATTTTTTTTCCAACCCAAAATCATGGCTATAAACACAGTACAAGAATTGCTTCGGTTAATTACATGGACCCTTTAGGAGTGGTAAAATGTTCATTGTATCAAATTGACTATATTCAAATGCATAACCATTGGTCCAAGCCTTTGGGTGAGTCTATTTCACACTTTTTCCTTTAATTAGATTCACACCATTTTCCCAAACATAAAAACTCGCGTACAAAAAACACCATCTCGAGTTTAATTTATTTTTAAACATTTGATCAAATTTCGGCATGAAAATGAAAATGAGCCATTGTTTGATAGCATGTGAAGAGAATGTTGGTATGAAAATTCGAAATGTTGACGCATTCGACGAGCAAATATTGGGCAACAGCGAGATGGAGTTAGATATGAGTGTCAAGCAAAGTAAATGACGTCATTTCCTAATTAACGACACACCATTGACCATTTCAATAGAACAAAAAAACAAGAACAACAACAACAAACAAAATATAGCACGTTGCATGACTAGAGAAACAGATATATCAGTTTGTGAGCAGAAACAACTAATATCCAGCCATTTATTGCACTCTAACCCACTGACGTTCGTCTAGTCCATGCGCTCGATTTTATATTCGTCACACAATTATTACCCAAATGATGTTCGAATGCTTATTTTCAAGAGTTCACATCCATCAGTCTTCATTTGAATAAAAACAAAAACGACAACATTATGTCGACGCAAAAACAGCAAAAGCATGCTGAATATTAGCGAGAACTGAAAAATGAAAATGTGACAACGTCCAAGAGGGAGAGAATGTGCGAACACATAAACAGACTGACACACTGATAGACAGACAGACAGAGACAGAGAGAGAACTGAATGTCGCCACAAATGAATAAATCTTTTTGTACAAGTCATCTGCATGATATGAATTTCAGCGATGAAGAACCAAATCAAATCTATTTGCTAACACAAATAAATTTATACATGTTTTGGTATTTACAAAGTAGCGTATTCATGTTAAAGTCCATCGTTTGCTTAAATTACTATTTCTTCATCCCAAGGCTTCTATACAAATAAATAGTAAAAAGGAACAACCAAAATTTAAAAAAAAAAATGATTGCGGCAAAGGATTCTGTGTGTTTTTGTGTGTGTTTCTATGAACAAATAAACATACGTTCATGTTAATTTGCGTAGAATTGTTTGATTTTTGAGTGACTAGGTCACAAAATTGACACCAAATGCCCTTCAGCTCCGCAAAGAACCGGAAATATTCTGAAAGACAATTCTCGAAATAATTGGTAAAACTGTTGAATATAGGTCGTTTCTAGAAATGAGCAAAAAAATGGTGCAATTTTTTATCGAATGGGTTCACCAGTTGCTGACCGTGCTTCTGTGAATTCGATGTAACGTTGCCTATAGCCAATTCACGAGTTATGACACAGTTAGATGATGATTTTATAGATCTTTTTGATCGCAAAAAAAACCCGATCCATCAAATTTTGAGCTTGAACTTGATAATCTTGATTTAACCTGATATTTGAAAAAAATAATTGAAAGAAAAAAAAACGTTTAAAGGATTCACGTGCTCAATAAATCATTATTATGAATCACAATTTCAATGTAAAATGTGGTACAAATCAGGTCAGACGTCATTTCTGATACATCAAAATTTAGTCCAGAAAAAAACGTTGAGAAAAATGGGACACGAATTAAAAAAAAAAAGAAATGCTCACAATTCACAAAACAAATGTTTAATCAAAAGCCAAAAACCATAATTAAAACCGGGAATTATAACAAATTGAAAAATCATTCGGAGATGCAATTTGCTGTTAATGCAGCAACAAGCGACAATGTAATTAATTTACCTATTGGGTTTGACAGTGTTGACAATAACAAAAAATCACCAAGTGATGAATAAATGTAAAAGATGAATTCATAAATCAAATCAATGGTTTGAACGAATGAAATTGTCGCTCTGTGTGAGCAATCATTAATTCAATTTTTCCATTCATTTGCATTGTTTTTTTTTTATTTGCTCCCTGGTGGCATACCTTCATCCTTTCATAGAATTTGTCAATTCGATATTAGTAACATTCATATTCACCATCAACCAACAATACGATGTATTTTCATCTCTCCGAGCGACCGTTTTGCTGGCGAAAGTCTTAATGAACCAACTTGTTAGTATTTGTGATTTTTGTTCTGCTTTTTTTGTGTATTTTGATATTTCAGTTTGGTCATTTTTTTCCCAGTTTATCATTCAACTTGAGCTGATTCTCTCTTTCTCCCTACAATTTTTGTTTTATCCATGTTTTGTATTTTGTTGTGTTCTGGTAGAGAAGTGAGAAAAATGTTCACAATCATAAATGCAGAGAAAATAAATCGCATGCCGCGCGATTCAGCATGTGAGTGTGTGTGTGTGTGTGTTTTTTTTCTCATTTCCACTCATCAAACTATAAATGCTGTGTGTACATTGTTCGATTCGTTCGGATGTATTGTCGTTGATTCATTGTTGTGCGCAAACAATGCATGTATTTGGACCATGCAACAATAAAATGATCGAGCTCATGCTTTCGTGCGAGCGCACGCTTGTTCTCTCTCTATCGCTCCCTTCGAATAGTGTTCGGTGTACGGTGTATATGTACACACCAATACAAAGTCAATCAATTAAAGCTAGTTAAAATCAATTTAAAATCCCGCATATTCGGCGTACACACGATTCCGAAATCCGATGAATCCAAGAGCGAAGAGCCAAGCTATGTACATATGAATAACGGTGACAACGATGACAATGTTTGATGTGAATGAGAATCACCAACGTTGGGATGTTGCCTTCGCCACAATGCTCAATGTTAAATGGTTGAATGTTGAATGCCGAATGGACGCTTGCTCATTGCTCATGTGAAATGTTTCGGTTAGATGAAGTCACATCAGTTACACACGGTTGTTCGATCAGTACCTTACGTACACATACATGCAAAAAAAACAACCATAGCCAGCAACAGGGCTAAAGCCACTGTTATTCTCAGTTAAATTCGAAAGACAACTACAGTTTTGTCATTGGCAAACATAGAACCAAGAGCAAATTGTCGAGAGCACCGAATTTCGGTTTCGAAAACGAAGAACAAAACAAAACTCTTTTGTGATTTCAACTTGGAACTATAACATTAAATTTCATCCATACACATTTCCATGTATGGTTTTTGATGCTTTTATTTATTCATCACATCTTCGCATGAACGAATGTCTTTCTTCTCCACTTGCATCGATTCCATAAAGATCTGTTTGTTCCATGTCAAATATTCTATCTCATAAGATCTCGTTGTATACACATAAAATCAACATGTTGTGCTCATTTCTTTTGTACGTATTTATTCAATCGGTCGTCTCTTTTCTTCTGTGCTCTCTTCCTCTCTTTCTCTCGGTCTCTGTCTTCACATTTCTGTACATTGAATACATTTTATCAATTAACCGACATACGATTTATGCCATGTTCGAATGCAGTTAAGCTGACAAGTTTTTGATCTCGTGTTCTGAATATGACAGAGGAAGCCCTTGTTAAAATCATCTCAAATTTGAATGTTTCCAGAAATGGAGCGAAAAAAACACGCACACACACACACGCAAACGATAGATCGAAAGCTCTAGGTTGAGTTTCAGGAAAATCATGAAAATTACGAAACACCCAAAACACACGATGCATGTGAATTTGATCGAATATGCAAGACAACATATGGAGCACGCAACAATTTCACGACATAATTTCGAGAGTTACGCTCATTTGGATGATAAAATGACCGGCAATAATGTTTCGAGCTATTTTCACCATTCAACGTCGATGGGAGGCAATCCCATCCAGTCATTTTCGGTGGTTTGGAAATTTTCAAAATCAAAGTAAAATATTTGGCCAAGTACTTTGAACATTAGACACTTAGCTCAACTAAAAATGTATTTATCGTTAGATCGAAGATTTTCATGTACAAAATGGTAAATTTTAGATGCATTGGAAGTTTACCGTGCATTTGTTATAGCAAAAGTTTGCCGAAGAGGATAGCAGCAATCACAAAACGGCAAACACCAACCAAAAAAAGGCGAGGAAAACGAAAATGCACCACTGACAAGGGAAAATGTGTACAAACAAAACAACAACAAAAAGCCACCAGCGATTCAATATACAGACAATCGAAACCCTTGCGATTCAAATACGTTACTTGGTGAGCTTCAAGGGTGTTGGGCTTAGTACTAAGAGCTAGACACCCAGATATCGCTAAAATGCAAAATAGATTATTCGATTTACAAACAGAAAATCACATTTGCATTTCATGCTGCATATTGTTTTCTTTCCCGACGGTATGTGTGTGTGTGTGTGTGTGTGCTGAGTATTGGCGACAGCTTTGGCATAAATATTTACCAAAGTATTGCAACAATGGCCATGATTGTATGCGTATTGTTCTGACGAAAACATGCATCGAGAATTTGCAGGGAAAGCGATTGTAAAGAATAGAAAATTCCAAACAAACTTCTCGTTCAGCATTCTTAAGTTCTCTAGTTGTTTTGGCAAAGAAAAAAATAATACGAAAATGTTGTTGTTTGTTTATCCGATTTTGTGTTATCTACTTGCCTTACTTTACAGTCTTTGTCATTTTTATCTGGCTAAAATTTGCATTGATTGTGACATGCATGCAAAATTGGAGATTTTAACCAATTATCAAATGCTTCTAATTCAACAACATTGTTTGAAGAATGTCTTTCTTTCAGTTTTTCCTCTCATCGTTGTTCACCCTTATGCAAATGAATAAGCCGTAAATTTGCTCCATCTTTTTGAGTAGAGCAAAGAAATTCTAAAACACAAATTCCACATGAATCATGTTTTTTACCATTAATTTCATTTGGTTTAGACATATATGGTTCCCTTAGTTTGGTCAGTTGGTCAGCTAAGGACATTTTTGACACTCATCGAAAAGCAATCATTCAATACTTTTGTAAACAACAACACAAATGGGTTACAAACATTTACATGATTACATAATCCGAAAAACTTGGCGACCAAATCATGCAAAGATGTTTTGGTTGGGAGGTGTTTGTGTAATAAATCATGATTCTTTTTGCATGCACATGTGGACAATTCAATATGTCCAATGTCCAGTTTTTATTGTTTTCGCATGACTTTTTGGCCAAATTTCAACGATTTTATTTGGCATTGCAGTAAAAAATCGGCTTTATCACCATAGTCACGGCAAATACATATATAAAGAAAAATTGTCCAATTCTATGGGGAATTGATTTGATTACATTAGCGTAAAATTGCGCCTACTCATGCGATTATTTCCAATATTTCCATCACACTTCGGAATTGAAATAAAACGAAATAAAAAGGAAGTGTTTTTCTTTTGTTAAACTAAAAACTCCATGACTTGACGCAACAAAACTAGCCAATGTTCAGTGAACATTTCACTATGACTTTTCACTTTCATTTTTTTCAGCTTGATTGGTTTCATCGATACCTTATGCGATTTTTATTGCAGCAGGACGTTATTTTGGTATTGAGTTTTCAGGTTGCTTTTTGGTTCTTAAACTTTAAAAATGAAATAATAGAAAAAAAATGACGAAAAATTCTACGAATGTAAGCGAACTACTGCATTGCTTAGATGGAAATGTTGAAGCCATACACAAATTCAATATTTGCATATTGTACTGAACGCAATAAGCATCAAGATGGAATAAATATATGCGGAGAAATCAATTTTGACGATGTTAAAAAGCGAGGGCGTAAATATGTATTTGGGTCAACAGTGTAATTCACCGATCAGGAAATATTCGTTTGGAAGCAATTTGAAGAGTCATCGCATCCATCCAAAAGCTCGCTCATTAATATTCAATCATATTTGAAAGGCATCTAAAAGAGACAATAAAAGAGGGAAAAAACAGGCTGGCTTTATTGGTGATACGCAAAAAAGTATTGTGTGTATAAATCTTTCAATGCCAAACAATCAGTTGTTGGTTCAATGTCGATGTTGCTTGACAAAAAAGTTCTATTTATTAGATTTTAATGCGTTTCTAGTATCCCTTTCTTTGGGTAGACGTTACAAGCTACAGGAGGTGGTTTCATCACGAGAAAAGGAATGATGTGTCAGATTATATGTCAAGTCTTCTCAAATGGACAATTTCCTTGGCGAACGAGGAAGTTCAAATCCTAACAAACTCAAGCTCTTCTTTTTCTTACTTACGGAACTTATTTCGGTGTTTTCCATTCACATATTTACTTTCGTCTTCTTTTTTTGCTAGGGTACTTTCCTTTACTTTAACTTCCGACACAAAATCTAATTGCAAATGAAACAAGTATTTAAATACATTTAACTTTAAAGCTTTGGTGTTTTTTGTTGCCGGATGTTTTTCTTTTTAAATGATGAACAAACAAAAAAAAGCAATTATAAAGTCGTACAGACAGTGGTTTCACCTTCAAAGTTCGGCAGCCAGATAATTTCCAACAAATTGTTTTCATCCCTGTGACATGCAACAAAAACAAAAATCAATGAATGAATTTACAATTTATCATTGTATTTTTCATTGGAAAAATACCGAAATTTATATGTTTACACCAAAAGTTGAACAATGAACGTTGAACACTTGTTTAGTCAATGAACAGTATGAATTTAACGACTTTGAAAAAAAACCTCGAAGAAACTTCATTACGTTTCAATTGTTCCAAGTATTGAAGCATTGATATTGTACAGTGGCAAAGAGTACACCAGTTGAACATTTGACATTTGAAAAATTAAACGTCGAAAAATGGTAGCATAACGAAAGGCGCATTGCCTTAAATGAAATTGCTTTGAGAAATCACTCGAAATTGTCACTATATGTGACAGTCTAGCCAACGGCGTTTTTCCTCCATTGTTACCAGTTTAATCGTAGATCATTGCACTTTGTCGTTGATTTTAAATTAAAAACGCTGTCAATCGTTTCCTATTTGTGATTTTCATTTTCTCTGGCATGCCTGGAATTACAATTTTAATACTTATACTAACTTTTTATCTCGCTACCATTCCGTATCTTTCGTTCGTTGACGAACTTCAACTTAAACGTTATTCAAAAGCAATAAAAAAAACACAATTTCAATTGCACACGCGTCTGCATCATAGTCGATTTTATAGCTTTTTGACCCGTTCACGTCGAATTTTCCAATAAAATTGAATGAAAAAGAAAAGTTCATAAAAAAAACGTATAATGAACATTCCAAACCCCGTTTTTTTACACTTTTATAGAAAACATTTGATTTTATTCGTCGATTTAATGTAACAATATTACTGTATGTATGTATATATAGTATCTTTTGGGTGTATGTTTGTGTTTTGAATGTGATTTCATTTCAGATTTTTTTTTTAAATTTATATAGTAGTATTCAAATATCCTATTAAATATTTTCATTTCTTGTAAATATACTTTTTATTTGTTTGAATTTGCAATGAAAATGTGTGTTTTTTTTAAAAATGTAAATTATATCTGAGAGTGTTGTTGCCGAACTCTGTCGAACATGTTATATACGCTTGTGATTGCATACTGCCAATTTCATTTGTGACATCAACATTTCAACTACACTTTTCACACAACATTTTAAGCCTGCAGAATTCAAACGAAATGGGAACATGATTTGAAAGTTTGGATGGGACTTAAAATCAGTTTGAAAACAATTTGATGAGAGATTAGGAGAAATGTTTAGTTTGGAAACATGAATTTTCTAACATTTTAAAATTTTATTATGTTGGTTTTTTCACAAATAATTCTTGATAACGAATTTGAATTTATTTGGGTTGTTCTTTTTCCTATTGATTTTGTGAGGGAAATTCAAATTTTATCAAAGTGATAACAGTATAAGCAGTGGCTAATCGGCAGTAGCAAACATAAGAACGTATGTACTACATGCTAAACATATTGAATGTACCGTGTAAAACATTCAAACTCTCATAAAAGGTTCAAAATTCTCAATCCGAACGATTTCTATACATATAAATAGGTTCAACGAATAATTTCACGATATCTCTGACCAAAAAATGAAAAAAATACATAAATTCTCATTTGTGTTTTTGAATATCTCAAAAGATTAGAGTAGATTTCCATCATTTTCATCAAATGTAATCTGTTTGAATTTACATCAATTGACCAATAAAGGTTTTTTAGTGAATATATTTGATTTTTGCTTTTTTTTTAAAGAATGTCCTAGATAAAATATGCTTTTAACTATTTCACGAAGATAGACATTCGCATAAAATGGTATGTGTTTTTGTTGAGTAGTGTGGTTGTTTATGTTGAAATGTGTCATAATAAATACCAAACATTCCAATATTATGCAATTTTCATGACTCGTACGTATTGTACGAATATATATTCAATAGCCTCACATTTAATTATTGCATTTTACGACAATTGATAAATCCATTGAACGTCAAACATTTGCATATTTTGTAACTAGATTCAAATTGGAATTCAAATATTCCATTTCGATTTATGAGTGAGGTGAAGGACAGTGACATCCAACAAAAACACACTGCATAGCATCAATTCAATGTAATTTGAGATGACAAATTTGAATAGCATATCGATTATTGTTGATGCTTTAAATTCCATACTCACAAGATGCCTCAAATTAATTACTATGCATTCTCGAATACGTATAGATTTTGGTTTTTGGTTTTTGGTTTTGTTTTATCCATATATTATTGTTATATAATTATTTATTTAACTACAATAAAACATTTGTTTTTTTTCTGTTAAAATTCAATATATTCTTTTGCTGTGAATTGCAGCTAAAACAGATCAATAGAGTAAAATGTACATTCATGGCAGAAATGCTGCACCTGTTTCATGTGTGTGCGCGAGGCGGATTTTTGTTTTCTTGCACTTTAAAAATGGGTTGAAATCAATGAATGAATTTCACATATCAATTGTATTAAATTTGATTTATTCCATCGATCCATTCCATTTTTATTTATTTAAAAGATGTTTTTTTCTTGTGTGTGATTTTAAACTCAGCCAAAGATTCATCGATTTTAGTTCGTTCTATATATTGAAATGTTAATGTTCACATTCACATTTCTCCGTTATGCGAATATTGCTGGCGATATGACACACACACAAATATAAGAGACATCTCAACGACTTAAAACTTTTTCAAAAACTTTCTTTTTGCACAGTTTTTTTTTTCTTTAAATTTTATTTGTGACTTTTCATAAATCTTTGTTGAATTCAGTACTTCAGGCAGCATTTTGCACATTTGCAAAGAGATAAGAAAGACTATAGAGACACACAAGTGGATTGTGAAAACGGACTGAAAAGAAAAGTACTTGACGACACTTCCGCCTTCCGTCTGTGAATCCACAAACAGAGAATTCAAAATCAAACAGTTATGAACTTTTTCACTTGATTGATTGCGTTATTTTAGAGTTAAGTTTTGATAAATGTACGCCATTCCAAATGCGCTCTTCTCTCACTACCCTGTTCGCTTATATTTAAACGTATATTATAACACATTCCCAAAGCACAATCACTTTTGTGTCTGTCTCTCTCTCTCTCCCTCCCTCTCACACGGCTCTTCTCAGCGGTTGCATATACCGCGCATTCCACAATCCACATCCATTCTTGCTATTTAATTAAACATACTATTCAAGAGTGCATGTGTTAAGTGCAACCAAATATATTCACTATATTATAATCTCATTTCATATGGGACATTTTTGGGCTTAATTGCTATGCTATTTCTTATTGTGTGTGTGTTGACTGCTGAACAGAGCGCAATATTATTTTTCCATTTTACTAACAAAGACATGGATGGCTGTGACCTCTTATAGCTCTCATCCTCTCCCGTCTACGTTTTGCGTAATCTATTTTATCGTTCTATATTTACTTACTTTTATCTACGTTTCATTCCTTAATTTAATATCATTTACAAGAAGTTGCTAGTTTTGATTCTTAGGTTAAATCTATGTTTTCGCAAAAGTTTTTCGAAATTATTCAAAACAATGTACAAAGTAAGTTAATTAAGATTAAAAATATTATGACAAAAATGAAGTATGTGGATTTTTTTTCTTTGGGTTTTTTAAATTTTTTTTATATTGAATATTTATCCGCTTCAATTTCCAAAAGAAGAACGTCTCATTAATTCAGAAGAATGTTGATGAAAATCAATTGCATCAACTCACAAAGCTGAGCTGAATGTGGTGAGTGTGTGTGTGAATGAATGTGGTGTATTCATAGTAAAATTAAATGATAGAATAAAAATTTACAAAAATACTAAGTCATCTAATTGCAGACAATTTTTCTGCAAATAAATTTGATTCTAGAAACAATAGGTGCGACTTGGTGGACACAAAACAACAGTATTTTTATTACTATGCTCATCCGATGCAGACGATGACGGTGGATTTTTCGATTTTTTTGTCAACGTTGATGTTGGTGATGTTGTTAATGACAATGTTGGCGTACCGCTTCGGTCTAATTTTTGCATTGCAATCGGATTGTTAGTTTTCGGCGACGATACTAAACCGGTTGCAGTAGTTGATGTTGGTATTTGGTGTGTATCGGCTGCTGAAGATGTTGTTAAAATTTTATTATTTAACAAAGGTCATCCGTAGTAAAATTGTGGTTCAATGTCAATTTTCGATAAAATTCGTGGTGGTGCTGAATCATATTCGACACGTGGACGACGTAATGTACCACCGGCGGTTAATATTGATGGATTCATGAAGCCAACAGTTGGTGGTGGTGGATAATTTGTTGCCAATCTTGGGCCTAAACGTACGTACGAAATCAACGATACAGACAGATAAAATGTGAAATCAAATAATTCAATGACAGAACGGAGAATTGGAGAAAAATGACAACCAATGGGTTTGTGTGGGCAAACAAATGCGATCTTTTTTTTCCTGTCTCTGTTAATATGTTTAAGAATTCAATAGATTGAGAGTATGATCTAAAGATTGGGCGACATTTTGAATCAGTTTCATGGAATTCAAGAACATTCAAATAGAAATGTTGCTTGGATACACATTCACGCACCAATTTCGGTCGGAAAGGAAAAAAAAATATCCCATGCAGAGAGCCATTGATAGCCGTCGACAAAACAACAAAGAAAAACAACAACAACTGCCATATAAATATGGGAAATGTCTCGTATTTACCCATTTGTGCAACTGACGGAGGCGGATACATCAAAGGATTGGCTGATCCAATTATTGATGGTACATGATGGCCGGTACTCAAAATCGAACTGGTTGGCACTAACATTGTTGTTGACGTGTGTGATATGTTTGACGGACCAAGATTCCCATATGGACTTGGTGACGGTGCATATGATCCATAGTTTGGCTGTAAATAATATAAAAGAAAAAAAAACGCATTTATTTATTGACTACAATATATTGTCACTGGTACGTGTACACTGTACATTGAATGTTGAATCTTATCAAATGAATGCCAATCACTGTCACATCGAAACCATATTCCAAATGTTTCACTTTAAATGCAATATTTGTGCTTCATCATTTGATATATATGCAAACAAATGGATAATAATACTTTGTTTTCTCTAGAAAAGTTTAAACAATACATTTTATTTATGAAATCAGATCTTCAGTCATATAACTTTTGATGTCACTGATGGTTTATGAGCAGGAAATGACAAAATGTTTATTCGACAGATTTAAATAATCTATTTCAAAGAATATCCTTTTTAAATTGATGTCTCAATATTGGCTTAATCATTGTGTCGACCATAATGTTTGTGTACACTGTACCCTGTATAAGTTCTTAGAAACCATATTTTTCTCTCAAAAATGATAAACAGTCGCTCGAACGTATTGTCAGCACAGTTCTCAATGTGTCTTGAGCTTTTAATTTGACCTGATTGCGTAGGCTTTCGTCGAACGAAATCAATGCAATCTGTTTTTTTGTGTGTCATATAAAAGAACTGGAGCATTGAAGCCTTCAATAAAAACATGGCAAATTCTGAACCGTGGCATCATATTTAATCGAAAAACTCTTTGCTTTGCAAGGGTTTCATGTTACTTTTATATTTTTGCCTTGATATTTCTTTTTTTTCAGACTTTGAGATATCGCCTCGGAATGAGTACAATCAGGCAAATCAGTAACAAAAAAAAAACAACCGTGTTTGTAATAATAGGTGCGGATGTTTTGAATGTTGTGAATGTAAAATCAGAACCAAACGCAGTAATCCAATGAATAAGAAGAAGTCGACGACGACGAAAAAAATATGCACGTGCAATCGAAATGCGACAAAAAAAAATATTTGAAAAGGCATAAAAATGAGAACATCAAATATTTTGCTCGCGGGTAGCTTAAGAGATGATAAGAAATGGATGTAGAAAGCAGGATTCGCTTCACACCGTACTTATATTTTGTATTGTTTCGCATGTTTTTTTCCCTCTGTCTATCAGTTATTTTTTTTCGCGGCTTTGTTGACTGTATGTTTTTTTGTGTGTGGTGAAATGGGTTTGATTTACATTATGAGCACAAGATGTCTGTATGTGCACAATATACCATACGGAGACTGATTCAAGATAACCTTGACACGATGGAAATATTTCAGGGGAAACAAGAATGAAACGAAAAACCGTACATTGGGATAATGAACACGAAACAGTTTCGCTTGCGGTGAATTTTAACTTTCTGGACGGCAACCAAATAATATCAATATTTTCACATGCAAAATGATTATGAAATGTTCATGCGGTAAGTGAGATTGCGAGCATAGACCAATCGTCTTTTCAAAGGCTGTATACACCTATGGCGACGCACCAAATAACCATTTACTACAGTCATTCATCGAAATTGTGAGTTTGTTGACTTTATTGCGGTGTAAAGATAATCAAGCATTTTTCCGGCGGTGTGAAGTCGCTCGTCGATAAAAAAAATGAGGCAATGGGAAATCAAACCAAATATCATCTTATTTTCATCTCTCAGTTCTCATCTTCAAGGAAAGCCATTTTTTGCTCTATCTATAGATTGGAAGGTAAGTCGTGCGTAAAATATTACTATCGGTGGCTTTTGATGTAAAATCGATTGAAACGTGCAAACGTTCCATTCGCATTCTAAATGGATGCTGGCTCTCAAATTCACATGTACACGAGCGATTCGATAGCAACGAAAAAAAAAGATAATATGAAACTCATTTCGAAAGATTAAAAGTGAATTAACATCAAGTGATTCGATTTTTTTTTCTAAAGAGAGTGTTTATGACACTTATTTTCACATGATTTCAAAAATTTAATTACACCGTTGTTCAGTATTGAAGTGTAGTAAACGAAATGATGCTAAGATATCAGCAGCTGTAGCAAAAAAAAATGCATGAAATGATTTTATAACTTACCTCATTGCGTGACACACTTGGCACCGGAAGAGTTGTTGTTGTCATGTCGATATCACCATCAATTTCAGATATATCATCGGAGAAACCATTCGGTATGGTTGTTTCACCGGTGCCACCATTTTGCGATTGATTTTTCGGCGATGATTTTTTATCGGATTTTGCTTGACGCTTTTGCAATACCAAGCGTCCAATCACAAGCGTCAAACACAGTAACACACCAACTGTTACCGATATGAACAAGTACAAGAAAAATTTCTCTTGATTCTCTGCAAAAATTGATGACACAAAAAATAGAAAAAAAGCGAGAGAGAAAAACAGAATAAGTGATATTTTTTTTTGCAAATTTACTTTTTGATAATTTTGTAACTTTTCATAAAGCAGATGGTTGTCGCATTCAATCAAAAATGCACCGCATTGCGATATGGACATCATTTACTGATATTTTTCTTTTCAAAGAAAGAAGAAGACGACGTGGCATTTCAAAAATAAATCATTCACACTGAAAAAATTTAATTAATTTAATATTCAGTTGAACAATAAAATGCTGTATATCAATTACTTGTGTGTGAGGAACAAAATTGTGCTTCAATTGTTAACTGAAACTTCTTGAATTGCAAAAGCAAACCTTTGCACTTTGGTTTTAGCAATTAGCCTGGCGGGGGTGTACATTGCATCTGTAGACCCAGTTTCATACTATCAATATTAAACATCATTCATTTGATTTTCGACGAAATTCCACAGCATTTTGTTGCATGCGATGGTGTTATTGTGTGCTTGTGCATGTATTTTCCGAACTCGATTTTGAAACAATTGCAATTTCACTTACGTGATAAATAAACAATGGCTTTCGTCCAATGCTCAACAAAATTACTAAAACGTTCTTGGAAATCCTCGCCAATTGTGCTTTGTTTGATTGGATACTTGGATGTTGAGGCTGGTATAAATATGCTGTTAATGTTTGATTTCATATTACTATTGCCATAAATGTGTGTTGGTGTAGCGGCAACAGGAGCAACAGCAACATCTGTATGATTTCTACTACTAAATGAATGGCTACGATTTATTGAAAGGTCTATCGTTTCAATATCCGGCAATGTGGTTAAATGCTGTATTGCTGTTGTTTGACTTATTGCATGATCATGATCATATTTGGGCTGTGTTTTTGGATTAACGTAAGGCACTGTGAATAATAAAAATGGTTCGAATTGGGTTAAAAACAAAGGTTGGCTTTTCTCTTTTATTTTAATTGGAATTCGGTCTGATTAACCAGTGAAATTTAAGGTTCGAATAAAAAGAGTTGAAATGTTGGGACAAGATTAATTTCGATCGGATTAAGTTAACATTTAAAGCAACAAAAAAATTGAGGAACGAATTTATGTACTAATTGGACAGAGAAACGTTATTAGGAAGAAGAGATGAAGCTTGTGTTAAAATAGGCAGAAAAAAGTGTTTTGTGCAAACCGGAATTTGTGGGGTGTGAGTATAAAAGAATGTGAGCAACATGTTGTGAGAGTGTCGTGAGTCGTATATTTTGCTGTGCTGTTATTCTCGTGCTGAATGCTAAACATTGCCACTAGATATTGTGATGCATTTTCAATGCAATTTTGAAATAAATCCAACAAACAAAGCGAAAGTGAGCGACGATATAGATCCAATTGATAAGCACTAAACATTTCACAAACATAGTTCTTTGAAACGCTTGGCTAATAAAGTGACAATTCTCAGTATAGGGTATAGACACGCACACACACACACATCCATACCCAGGCACACAGATGTTAATACTAATTAAACATGCATTCAAATCATGTTTACATCCCGTTAATGTTTCACTCCTCATTCAATTCATTTTATCCTAGAAATATCGTTAAATAAATGATGCGAACGTTCTTAAACCGACTGAAAAATCAATAAATTCCCTCTTTTGGTGTGCGAGAATGTAAACTGGATGTTGGCTCGGTTGAAAATGACGAACAATAACTGATAATAATATTCGCATCGTGCGAATTGCATGGTGTTTGGTGAGGTGTAACAACAATTCAAAACTGAGCATATTTCTACTCAATGCGCATAATAAATATTCAAGTCGATTTCTCTTATCAAATGCGATGACCAAAACGATGTAAAGCGAATTGCATCGCTTGGCAAGTGGATCGTGACTATATGTGTGTGTGTGGTCAAAGTCGAGACGATTCAAATCGATTCAAGTGTTCGCTTTGAGGTAAAATAGAGTTATTACACAATGCAACCGTTGGCGATTGCAATCAAAGCTCAAGTGGAAGTGCATTTGAAAGCCAGTCATAATTTTCTATAGAGCAATCCATAGTATTTATTGTGATTGTTATACATCGGAACAAAACAGCATATCTCATACCAGACGGAAGCCCCAGTATGGCTCATTGTATTGCATTGTTATGGTTGGATACCAAAAATATATACCGAATGGATTTGGCACAGAAACTATATGTCATTATGTCAACAATGTTTGCAATTCCGCAAATAATTCTCGAGCTTGTTCCCTTTTCCGAATCCGCATGACGACAGAGATGCAACTTGAATGAGACACGATTTACTAAATACTCGATAGTTACATCAAAGGCAATGTGATTACTGTATGCATGTAGCCATTAGTTGGGGCATGTTACACAAGGGCACACGCCAACAATATTGAGCATCAGAAAGCATATTTGTGATGATGATGATGATGATTTTTTTATAAGTCACTTTTTGGCATACAGACACACATTTGGTGACTGTCTCTTGAATTGAACGGCATTGAGCTCGACTCACCCAAAAATTCGCTCATTCATTGCGTGCATTGCATTTTAAGGTTTGGTGTAACACACTTCATTAGGCGGTTTTAAATTACTGAATGAACGAAAAAGAGATATCATTCTACCCGTTAACCAATTTCATTTGTATCTGTGTTTGTGTATGGACTGAAGCTTGGATTTGAGATTCGAGGTCTAAACCATGGTTCATGGTTTGCATGGTTCGACATGACTCTTGGGTCGATGTCTGTGAATATGGCAAATGCTGATGACATTATTCTGTGTCAGAAAAGCATGGTCGGTAACCAATTTGGACACATGACCGCTTATGAATTTTCTCAACTGAATAAACGTATTTCATACCATTATGTGGCAATTTATTCGTTCGCTAGGATTACAGTAATGTCGCCTAATATACAATCATAAAATATCACCTAAGCATTTATCGATCTCACATCCAAACACCAACACGAATCCACATAGTAAATAGAATTTCCTTTTTTTCTGAGCGTAGATAAAAAAAAGAAGTATGTGCAATTTTGATTGTGTCAGTTAACAAAAGCCACCACAAAAATCCAAAGAAATCAGAATGTGACCAGAATTTGAACGATTCGAGAGAAATGCATTTGAGCTGTGTATGTACGGAATTATTTTCTCATACGATATAATATCAGTTTGAAGCTGCCAATGCATGGAAATAAGCGGAATATTTAAATGCTGAGTCATCGACATAGCTACCTGTGTGTGCCTTAGCTTTTAAAGTATGCCCAGAGCATGTGACAGGAAATGTATTTAGGCATGGTTAAAATGGATCACATGGAATAGCATTTGTCACGTTATCGTTGTCGATGTCGACGTATTTTATGCAAAACGACACACTCAAACCAGTATTGGAACACTTAACTCCGGCTGCATTCCGATTTTACTGTCATTTAATATCGTATCCTGTGTATCGATTCACTTCACCGACTTTGATAAAGTATTTTATTATTTTGCAATCGCATGGAACGATGGAAACAACTAAATCATGTTTAATGCATATTTGCTCTTCGGCATTATTTGTGTCGAATTTTGCATTATATTGAGTAAGTCTAAGCTTGGTTTCAGTTTTATCGATTGCATTCGTGTGAAATTCAATCAGGAAATGATAGCTAATTTTCCGTATTTAGAATTAGATGCATGATATGTCAGAGGTTCTCAGGATAATAACAATTTTTTTATTAAACAATAGATATTCGTTTCCAGCGAATAACTAACATTCATTTAATTGTCATTGGAAACGGAATTTTATTTTGAAAATATTGACAATGAAGATGAAACTTGTTTGATTGGAATTGTTGTTATTCATTTTGTCTTTAAATTATGCAATTTCCAGAAAATATCAACTGAACAGATTTTCAAATAGCATTTTAATTATGAACATCTCTATTAAAAATGATTTAAAATACAATTGATATATATTTCATGTTTTCCTGGTAAACAGAGATACAGAATCAGTTTATTTTGAACGCATCTCATGCATATATTGATTGTAACGTCATCAAGGGGCGATAGCGCTATGTTAGCGTTTATGTGCTTCTTCTTCAAAAAATGACACACGCATACAAACGCAACTGCCGTACGCAGCTCAGTAGCAAAACGCACTTTTTGATATTTCTCCTTTGACATCTCTGTGTATATATACAGAGAAGAAGAAGAGCATAAAACACGACATTGACAGCAATGTTAAGTTATATGGAACTATAACCGGGTGAACGTCATTCATATATTCTTTTTTAAAAATATTTCAAACCAAATTAAAAATTATTTTCATGAAAACTTGTGTGACTTAAAATGTTAAAATTGAACAAAAAAAAAATCTGTCCTATTTGTAAAATGAAGAAAAATAAATAAAATCACATTTTACATCAGCACAAACCGAATGCTTCATGAAAAATATAGGTAAACGGAAGTGCCTTGAGTAATTACATGAAGTTATCCAGAGTGCTAATTAGAGCATAATTATTTTTATTGCATTCGTTCATTGTGCACTTGAGAGAAAAGTACATTAAAACTACGGACGCTGGTTGCAATTTTCAATTTGTAATGTAGTACTCGTTTTATTAATGATAATTTTACTCTTTTTTTTGCAAACATTTATATGTGTATTTTGATATATTTGCTGATATATATATCAAATAGCCGCCCCTTTGTATCATTGAATTGTACATTGTACATGGTGTATGTGGCGTATTGTTTTTTCGTTATTTATATCTTCTTTTTTTTTAAATTAAAAAACGAAAAAAAACATAAAATGCGATTCATTTTAGTGGTTGTTGTATGCAAAAAATTACAATCGCTTTTTAAGTGAAACCGAACTAACAAAAATGCTAACTATTTACATATGTTACAGTTTCCATGAATTCCAAACCATTTTTGCCTGGATTTAATTACTGAATATGATTGTAAAAAAAATGTTGACGATTGAATCGAAATGTACCATTTTCATATGTTTTTTAAATTTTATCGAACAAAATGTCAGAATTTAACGCATTTACCACACAATTTCAGTGAAACAGGTCATTATTGAGCCAACCTTTTCACATTATTGCATTTTTTTGTCAATGTTTAAAAGCCGATTCAATCGGCCAATTTCATAACAAATTTCAATTCGAAAATTGGGCCATAAATACGTTGAAATTATTGTTCCATTTTCAATATATTTTATTTGTATAGTACGCAATGCATACTATTATTGAGCTTTGATATTGAAGCAAACAATTTTATCCAATCAACTAAATTGGCTACATCAATCGAAATGTTCTGGTTATTTTATTGCAGTTTTTTTTCAATGTTTTGTGGAAATGATCATAATTTACAAACAGTGAATAATTGAAGACCTTCACCATAAAATATATATTTTAGTTGATTTCTAATTATTTTCTGATTAACTGAGGTCCACGACAATTTACAAAATTGTAAATTACAAACTTTAGCAATATTAACATACCTTGCGAAGCTTTTGTTAAATACGATAACATTCAATAACATCGATTTTGTCCCAAATAATATATGAAATTGTATCATTTAAATGACTCACCTTCTAATTGATTACTATCTCTGGATCGCAATGGTGGATTTACACTAGACGATGGTTCACTGAGTGATGTTGGCATGTCGGATGTAGCCAATTCTCGATGCAGCTTTGGAGCTGGTGGAATTGCTTCAGATTCACGATAAAATTGATCTTCATCGTATAAATCATCTTGATTTTGATCCATATCGATTTGTTGAGGTTCATCTGGCTCAATGGATGCATCGAATTGATCTTTTAATACTTTACGTGGTACTAAAATTTGCAAAGAAAATTACCCAAATCAAAGGTTCATACTTTTTTCATAGTTTTTAAAGAATATTTCATAACACAGATAAATACTTACTGCAAGTGTAAACCACTTTTAAATACACCCTAGACTCTGGTCTGCATGGATTGCCAAAGTTAGCTCGATCTGCCGAAATAGTGCATCTTCGACGTCCATGACACAATTGCATTACTGTTTCTGTTCCGTATGACGCCAAACAAGCTGTAATTAATTTTCAATTGAATGAAGAAGAGTTTGAATGAAGGGCTAAATGAGTTTGGATTTTGCAATCAACAGCTAATCGTTTTAAAATCAGAGGGTGGTAAAGAAAATGAAAAAAAAATCTTTGGAAATGCGAAGAGAAAAAAAAGATGCGATAAAAATGTTTAGCTCGGAAATAAAACAACCCAATTATATGAAACAAGAGAACTTTTAAAAGATGTGACGAGGAAAAACTTTTTTTTTGCATCCCCGTGTTCGTTTCATCAGGTGGCAAAGCGATGCTGAAAAAATGGGAACGCTGTGAAAATTTATTGATTGAATGAACGATGGACGAAAATGTGAAAATAGAAGTAAGTGTTATACTAGTTTTAATACGATTTCAAAATGCTGGTCGAGCCGATGATCGAAAGAGAAAAAAATAACACCAAAAGAGTAGTAAATGCACAAAACGATTTCGTTTATATGAAAAAGCAATTTCGTTGGTACAACGCGCACACGTGGAGCATGCACAAAGCACAATCACATCAAGTAGAATTCAATTGGCTTCAATTGTTTAATGTTGTTGTTTTTGGTTCTTCTCTTGTTTTATTTGCACTCTTTCGCAATGGTTTCTCGGTGTGTGCGCATTTTGCAATTTGTTTTCGATGTTTTTCTCTCCACCTCTGTACTCTGCTTCACCGCTTCTAGTCATACTTTTGTTTAAAAATCCCAGTTGCGAATTCAATGATCAGCCAAACAATCAACGGGATGAAGTGCATAGCAAAGAAATAGAATATAGAGGAAAAAAAATAAAAGAATCGACCGAAAATCTTTCAATTTCCACTGCAACTGCTCCACAAATCTACCAATTTCGACGGGAATGTGCATTGTGTATGGGTGAATGTGTGTGTAAAGAGCGAACCAAAACATCCCAAACAAACAAGCAAAACGTAAAACTCAAGAACGATAATGGAACAAGTAAACGGCGGAAGCTCAAATACCGAGAAAAAAAAATAAATTTATTTTTCGTTTCGAATGGGGAAAATCATCACCGGGGAGAGAGAGAGAGAGAGAGAGAGAGAAGAATACGAACAAAATGTTCAGTGGACTTTTCGTTTTTTTATTCCAATGCTGACGTTCTCTTTGTAGCCACTTGGAACGTTCTTTATAACCTCTTGTCGTATTTTATTTATCTTTTGGTTTGACACAAGTATCGTATCGTATCTCTCGTTATGTTACAGTCCAAACTGCAATTGCACAGTGTGCAGAGTGTACACAATACACACAAACGCACACTGCCAAATGGTATCGTTGTTGTACATGCGAACCAATAAAGATCGACTGTTTGTTTCGAGAAAATAAAAATGAAATCAAAACGAGAACAAGTATCGAAATAAATGCGTTAAATAAATAAAACGGAAAATGATAGCAGTATAGTGATATAGAACAATAGCCGAACAAGTTAAACCCATGCAATTTTACTTCATTCATTCATCACTTCTTTTTTTAAGAAAAGAGCAGAAAAGAACGAACGAGCTCAACAAAACATTTCAAGAAAATGGCAAAGTGCGAGCAACTCACCATCGCTGACATTCATGTATCGAATGAGAGCGAGGAAGAGAAAGAGAGAGAAAGGGAGAGAGAGTGAGAGAGAGAGAGAAGAAGAGGGAGGGAGGTTGAAAAAAAAACGATACACAAAGAAAACAATTCTGAGTATAACTTTGTGAGTTGTGGATTGTGAACACTGAAAAGGGTAACAAGATATATAATGATAACAAATATCAAAGACCGGAAAATGAGTCAAGAATGCTTTGACAAAGAAATAGATGGTCAAAAGAAGTGAACAATTTTCTTCAGTTCGGTCACACTTGGTCGGCGATTCGGTTGCATTCTTCTTCGAAAAAGTCAAATCAAAAAGTTCAAAAGAATATCTGTGTGAGAGGTATGGTATTCCACGTTGCCTCATAGCCACTACTAAAATAGTTTTCTATTTATATTTATGACGTTTGTTTGCAACAATATATCAGTGTATTGCCACAGTGCGATTCCAAATACTGTAGCAAGTGATGCCACACATTCGATAGCCAAGTGACAGCATGCACAAAACACAATACAAACGTTCAGGCAGCAAATAATCAGTGAATAAGTAGTTTTATGGCAGCGCTACGTCAAGTGTATGTGCTTGCAATCTGTGCTAGAACAACGCATGCAACTGCACAAACACACACACACACACACACATCAAGGCATGCAATTTGATTTCGTTTTTTTCCACCGTTGTTTCTTGTTCATATAACACAATTCCACTTTGATGGAACATCTCTTGCAGATGATTTTATTTAGATATACGTTTAAGTTTCTTTTTTCTCGTACTTCACTTCGAACGTTTTTTCGTGTTTTATATTTCTTTTGTTTCACTATTGGGTTTTCGTGTGTGAGTTTGCTCTTGCACAACTTTGCTCTCCAATTGTGTATTTCACTTGTATTTATTTGTTTCTTCTGATACGGTTTCAGCCGTTGGGGTCTTTTGTTCGTTGCATTTTTTTTCCTTCTTCTTCTTTTTCCGATTGCTTGTTCGCTTTGCACTTGTTTCGCGTAATATTTTCACTTGAGCCAGTTGATACCATTTTTCTGCGTTCGCTTCCATTTCTTTAAACAGCACGACCACTAAACAATGTGCAAACTTTTCTTGCGCTTGCTGCCACCGTTCTTCTACTTTTTTTGGGTTCTTTGTTCCGCTTTCGTCGTTCGTACATTATTTCATTTCATTGCATTACATTCGGGGAATAAAGATTAACTTTGTGCTGTTCTTTCAAATATACTAATGAAGTTGTGCGTTTGCTATTGTTTCTCTGCTTGCAGAATGCTTGCTCCTTAAAATATTTCCCACCATTTTTTTGCTGGTGTGTGTGTGTGTTGGACTGCTTGCATTTTCATTATCATTAAATTCTTATCGGACGCTTTTTTTGTATGTTTCGATTTCGTGTGCATTTTTCTGTGTGTGCGTTTGAGTGCGCGTATTGCCCGCAAAAAAAAGCAACGAATTCCAATGGAAAAGTACGAAATCAACCGGAGGGGACCGTAACAAATGTGGCCATAAATGTTAAATAAAGACGTAAGCAGATGGTTGACCGTTTGTTCGCGTTAAATTAGAGATGAGTGGATTTTAAGCAAATGTACATTTGGCTGCATTAAAAAAACGTAAATGTTGCAAAGAAACAAAGTATCAAACATTTTTTTCCGTTCTCTCTCATTCGGAGGCGCTTGAAGCGATCAGACTTTTCATTTTGCAAGTAGAAAGTAACTTTATTTTGTAAATCAAAAGTACAATTTCATTCGAACATATGACGTTAATTAAGATGTTTTAATGTCTAAGTTTTAAGTGCAAACTTTGTAAATTTCTATTTGAAACACACGAAAAAAAAAGTTTGTCAGAATTAGTTTGTTCGAAACATAGCACGGGTACGTTTATTAAAACACCCATATTTGAATGTCGTGATCATTCAAATGCGAATCATTTGGAATCAAACATCGCTGCAAGTCTTAAAATACACTCGAAACAAGCTCTGAAAATCGTAACTTCGTTCATGCTCTAATATCGACGAAAAAAATTCAAAGAATTTTCGAACGTTCGATCGCATGCACAGCAATTTTTAGAGCACATGCAATAAGTTTACATTGTGTCCCCTGTATTCATTTGTCACTGTTTTTTTTTTATTTTCCTTTTTTCGTTTTTTTGGCACTGCCTTGGCTTCTGCTTCTGCTTATGCTAAGTTTATTTTAGCCATCCACCGTATGTGCACTGCTCTGCTTGGATTGTCTTATCTATATTTCTGCTTTCTGAATGAAATGCTTGGTCGGCAATTTTCACTCGACACTGACGATAAATGCATCTATAGGCGACATTTGTTGACAATAAAAGTTAAAATGAGCACACAAAGCGTATTCAAAAGCTTGTTGTTTTTTTTTTTCGTCTCGCAGCATCTTTTGACCTCGTTCGTCTGATTGCCTAAGAAAAATTGTCCATTTGTGTAATGGAATCACTCTAGCTGAAATTTTATGACCAAAAATGCTTCTCAGCATATGCAAAAACAAATTGGGAGCTAAAATGGCCCAAAGTTTAGTGAAATAGATGTCATTAATTTTTGGCGAGAAATTGTGTCTTTTCGCTAGGAGACAGTGACTGTAACGGTTCGATGCATGCAACAATTTTAATGACATCAACATTATGAGTGCTTTTTTCATTTTCAAAAAACTTCATTTCAATGCTGATTGTGTGATTTTGATTCAAATTATATTTCAAATCGATAAATTTACATTCGAAATATTTATTGAGTAATGAGGATGCCATAACTAATATATCGATTGTATAAATTGAACCATGGCCATGGGCACAAGAAGACAAGTGTGATGCGGTAAAAAGTTTCAAAACCAACCCAAGGTAAGTGGGTAGATGTGTCATAATTTATGTGCATATATGGAAATCATAGGGAGCTCAGCATCGCAATGCGTTTGAAACCAGAACGAAAAGAGAATTTTTGTTATGAAAGTCTTCTTTACAGTGAAAATCGTTTTCACAAACTTCTAGACCAAATATAAAATCAGCAAATGAAAGTTTCTATACCAAAGAAGTCTTTTCCTTTAAATTCTGTTTCCGATAGAAAAAAAAACAGTCAGAAAAAACATTTTACCGAAAATCTTCTTTTGAATCTATAATGTAATGGCACAATTACGTATGTTTTGCTCTGTCGTTGAGTCAAGAGAGAATTTGTACTTTTGAAATGGTACTGAGACTGTAGAATTTATTTTTAAAGTGACAGTCAATAAAAATCCTGATTTTCTGAATAAATATATATTAATAAATAAATGTCTCTTGCAATCTCTCTTGCCCTCTGTCTGTATATATTCATTTTGTCATTAGTAAAGGCGCCAGAAATGAAATTCCACTTATATTCATTTTCCAAAGAAGAAAAATTTTCTGTGCTTTTGTTGATACGTTATGAAATAAATTTCGTTCGTTGTTTATCGTACATAAGCTGCGGCAACTGGCATTTTCCAAACTGAATACGATCATAATTTCTTTATGAACTTCACTTCCGTGCGTACGCACGCTTTCGCACAAAACACCTTCCGTTTATGCTAAAAAAGGTAAGAGATAAACATGAACCTCTTACTTTTTCTCGTGTGTGTGTTTTTTACGCAGAAAACTCATTTGCCAATGATGTCATATGTGTGGTGGGTCGGAATATTTTGTTTGAGTGTGTCGAACAGAAAAAAAAAATAAGAGCCAAATAACAAAGAAAACATAATTAATAAAACATAGTCATTTGCAGATTGCCAGATATAGAATGCGATCCAAAAAAACGTCGAAACATTTTCGTTGAATATTTATTGTTCATGCTGTGTCTTGTACTCTTCTCCTGTTGTGCACAAACTCTTAATAGCATCAGCAATTTCTTGTTCGTTCTTTGTTACTTGATTTTTTTTCTCTGAATTTTATATTTCGTTGTCGTAATCTTTTTAAAATACATAATTCAATTTGATGTTAATTTAGCGTTGAATAATTTTCACTTTTTCCTGACTCTTTATTGCAATCTCCAAGCGTTCTATCGTTATGTTTATCTGTGCCATGGAAATTTTATTCCACCTTTCGAAGAGAACACTTTTATCAAGAAAAAAAAAACAACAAAAATTAAATAGATGATAAAAAATCCGAAACGCATATCTTATGAATATTTGATTTTGTTGGCATCACAATTTTCAAAAGCGCGTTTACGTAAATAAATGCGCACATGCAAACGAAGTGCGAATTTTTCACTCGCAGATAATTAATGCACATTAATTAGTGTCTTATGCCAAGAAAAATGTTGCACAACTTTTTTCTCCCACAAAGTGAGCTCATATTTTTCACCACTTTTTGCCTTAAGCCTCGTTTCTCTTTTCTTCCCAAAAAGTACAAAGAAATTATTTAAATTTTTCTTGTTCGTGGAAAATAAAGAGAATAATTTTAAGAAGTAACAAAAAATACAATTTATTTGATTGCTTCAGACGCGACTATATAGATACCTGACTGACAAGTGATGATGCCAAAGCCATACCTTTTCATTACCATTACCGTTGGGTTTTCGCTGAACGATAATGTGACGCACAAAAATGGCAGTTTTTGAAAGACTTTTCAACAAAGGTTCAAGAAAACAGGTAAGAATCATAGCAACACCATGCACACCGCACTCCAAATGCCAAAATCCACAGAGTGTAATACAAGACTGCAATAATCGTATATTTGCATATGGAACTAGACAAACAGCGCACATACACGTTTATTTGAATCTGTGATATTCTGATGGAATTCTGAACGATAATAAAATGCAGACACGTTCGAAACTAATCAAAAATCCATTTATTGTTATTACTGTTACTCTAGCTGTTACTTTGGTGGTTGAGAACGTCGTTTTTATCTATATGGTGTACATTTGTGGCTGAAACAAAGGAATGTTTTTCGATGCGGGCGCACAATGGACTACACGATTATGAAGGTGTACGATGTACGGTGTAGAGCGTATAACAGATCCACCAAATGCAAAATACAAATATCGCAACTCTGCAATGGATTGATGGAATTCAAGCAAAACAACCACCCATGAAAAAACTAGCTACCGCTAGGCAGACCATAATCCAATCCAAATTAAATGTAAAACGCTTTCGAGTATAATGAAGACTCACAGCTTATTAAAAGCTTACTGGAGCAAAACCGCACACTTACTTGAGGGGCCATAATTCTTAAACAACAAGAGAAAAATGTATGCTCGACATATCACATTTTCATGCACACGCGAATGAAACACACAGGTTTGCATGTGAATGTAAATGTATAGAGTACACTGTATAGTGTGCACTGTGCACACCAAATAGTGTTTGATAAGTACACACATTTACAGTCACAGACGCAGACACATATATGTACAATTGAAATGGTAAAACCAACAACCCTTTTGAGAACGATCAAAAAGAAACCGCGATGAATGGCTACAAAACGACGAATTCACATAGGAGTAGCAAAGAAAAAGTTGAAATAAGAAGGAAACGGAACAAACAAGGGAGAGAGAGAGAGAGAGAGAGAAAGCGAGGAGAGGAATCATCAGCGAGAGTGAAATGAAATGGAATACAAAACCATGTTTTAACAATTTGTTCGCTTTAAGTATTTTTCATTTAAAATTGCGGCACATTACTTTCAGACGTCTGTCGGCTGGTGTTAAGAGCTTCAAGTCAACAAAGCCGATCCATGGTGCAAGGGAACAGCACCACCTCTAACAACATGAAAGCACACCAAACTAGATGTTCAAACCCCGAAACGACACTCTCTTTCTTTTATTCTTTCTCTCGCAGCCCACATGACTGTGATGTGTGTATGTACTGTGTACTTTTTACATAAATAAACCTATACGAAATGCGATCGAGTATCCACATCGTTTCATTCGCTCGACACGAGAATCATCATCATTCGTCCGTTGAATATTCCCGACTAGCTCAAGCAAATTTTCAAGTGAAATAAAAAAAGGAGAAATTGGAGCATTTTGTGCAGTGTACAGAAGATGAGGGAGTAAAAATGGTAGCAATATTCCATATGACATTGGTATTTCATGTGGAATAAGTATTTGGAGTAAATGATTTCATGAAAAGAGAGTAAACGAGTGATTGAGCAACACACACGTAGAGAGAGAGAGAGAGAACAACGAATAAAATGCAAAGTTAACGATTTTTCTCTTAATGTTGTTCATTTAGTCGAATTTTCAGTGATTTCGTTTTCAAAAGCGCATTCCGAGTAAGTGCTTTGAACATTTTTTTATGCTCTCGCCCTTTTCCGTTGCTCTTCTTCAAAATCACTCAGTCACTCTTTCACTCTTTTTCTCCCTCTCTCTCACTATGATCTATTCGTCTCATTTTGATTTTCAGTGCACGTAAAATCAAGAAATTGTTTAACATAGAAATCACTTCTTGCATACAATATCGTAACGAAATGGAAATTCCGAACGAACTGACCGCAATAATACGTTCGTTATTTGCACTTCCACTTGAAATTCACGTAACCAACAACGAGAGTTTAGAGTGTGCGGTGTGTGCGCTTATGCACACAAATCGTATGCTGATACTTTATTTAGCCAATGGTCGTCGTGGTTAATAAAATTGTGTAGATTCTAATCAAGTACTTTGAATTCCGTGCAGAAGCTCTCGTTAGATATTACGTTTCAATAAAATTTACGAAGAGATCGAAAGAGATAGAAAAAAAAGCGATAACATTCAATTCAAAATTGGATTCATGTCCTATTCTTCGACTAATTATAAAGTTTCAGAATGATGATGATTAATTAAAATTTACAAACTTAATATGGTGAACAGCAAATAGAAATATACAATGGACAAGATGTGCGCTTCTCATTGAGCCAATGGCCAAAATGAAATTCCAGCAAAAACCAAATTAATTAGATTTCTTTTGCACCAAACATCTTTTGAATACAAAATCAAGTTTGATGCAAACTGTTTCCGTCCACACGGAATGATTTTGGATTGGCTGTGGCAGGCGTTCACATTTCCAAACAAATATCACAAACAGCGCATCAAATTGCAAAACCATCACCCAGCCATCAAATGCACAAATTTGATTTTATACTGTACATTTTGTAATTCAATATTTCCACTTTTTGCACGTTTTACGCGCGAATTTCAATTAACCTCCTTTGATGGTGAAATATATTATGATGTCCTTTTCTTTTCTTTCTCTCTCTCTCTCTCTCTCTCTTTTCCGTTAATGTTTACCGCCCCATTCACCACGAAAATCTTCAAACCAACCAAAAATGAATATGCAACACTGGTCCAATCAACCTAAAATACCACAGATTTCGACGAGCTTTCATAATAACATGGAAAAATTATCCAAATAATAACACTTACACTCTTCCATGACACCTTGTGGCTGAGAACACTGGATGCTTTCATATGATGTTCGTCCAAAACTGGCACTGTAGACGGCAATTCTCGAATATGGATTGCATACTAATTGAATTGTATCATTTTCACAAGCCACCTTGCTACGGAATTCATCTGAAATGAAATAACATAAACGGTACAGTAAATGTTGAACAAAAATAGTAAAGAAAAATAGCAACAACCAACAATCTCAATGTTCTTGACAAAAACAAGCGCATTTCATAAAAAGGTGTCAAGAAATAAATTCCCATTGTATTTAATAGAAATGCTCAAATAAATGGAAAACAACAACAACAAAAAGTATTTTCGAAGTGTTTGCCGAAATGCGAAATGTCCTCGAGAGAAGTGCGAATGGTGAATGAGACTCTCAAGACACGGTCACAGTAGGGAGGTGAAAATGTCACAAATGAAACCTTTTGAAAATTCTTTTTAAAAGTCTTTTAATGTAAAATGAAGTAATGAAAATGCCATAAACATTACACTTGTTTACATTTAATACAGTCTCGTACTGTGACTGCTGATTTTCCATCGAATTTGTATGAAATTATTTTTAGTCGATCCAACAAAAGACATTCCATTGTGGCACCAGTAAATGTTGCTGCTAGCTTACTGAACAGTTGAAATTGAATGAGAGAAAACTATAACTACAATTCATGAACACGAAATTTTTGTTTAAATGAGAAAATAACTCGGTCCAACATTCGAACAAGGCACATGAAAATGCAGCCTGGACATTGTGAGAAATGAAAACACCTCGATTGCTCTTTCACATCGTATAAAATTGTGTACCTCAAATGTAACTCTCAATAGAAATTGTAACACTTGAGAATATAATTAAAGCGAATTGACCGAACATTTACGATTATATTAATTGCCACATCAAAGCATTATTGTTATGAACCAACAGCATCACCCAATTAGATCCGTGTGGTACGTATTATTCGATGGTTGGTTTGTCTGAGAGAGAGAGAGAGAGAGAGCAATTATTTTCTCACATGTAGAGAGATATAGGTTAATCAATAAAGTTTAAGCCACTTTTGTAAATGTTGGAAATAAAGAAAAACTTGCCGTGAGCTAGCACATGCATGTAACCGATTGAGTGAATGTCGAACGGGAAAAATTAATCTCCAGCAACCAAAGCCATAAAATGGCATTAAATGGATGGATGGCAGTAAATGCCGACAATATATACAATCTCAAAACAACGGATTAGAAGTGTAGTGTGCACAAACACCTTGCGGTATGGTTGTATGTTGTAGTATGAAATAATCCCATATTTATTTCGTAATAAAACTGGACATGTACAAAATACTTGACTTTATGAACGTCATGCAAGTGGTCATCATAGAATTTTTGGATGAGATGTGGTAATTGATATAGTGTTCAAATATATTTGGATAGTTATACCGTATACCTATACAGCTCAAACGATTTCTTTGTATGATAAAATACAACTATCTCAACCATCTTTTGAGGCTGAAGCTGCAGCCATTCTGGCAATAGCAGTAGAGCAAGGTCGGCACATCGAAACTATCCTATAGAAACACACCAAATTTGATAGTGTTAATCGACGCCTGAAATAACTTTCCAGCATAATTTTCGTCGCTTTGGAAAACTGAATGCAAAAATAGCAATTGAAGGCTGGTAAATGTTCAACACACAAATATGCTCAATGAAGTGTGAAAAACAAGCAGAAAGATAAAACTAATGAAATCATACACTTTATCTCGATGTTGGTGTTTGTGTGTGTCTCCGTCCGAAATAAGCAAGGAAATAAGTATGTATATTCCCAAAATAGAGGTAAATAAAATTTAACTATATATTGAAAAAGACGGTTAGCTTTTGCCCCATAATCTATAAAATAATGAACACAACAAATGGCTTGAATAAAGCCTAGAAAATCGCCTAGCAAACTCATTTGAAATGCGTCAAAAATGTTAGTTGGTATTTATTTTATACGCTGTTGGAATAAGTTAGTCTAACTATAGATGGAGTGACAATATATTTTGCGAAAAAGAAAATAATCGTTGAACGAAAATTATTGAGCTGATGTGCTAACACACGCGTTTGATGTGCAAAGATAGACATAAATAGATGTGTACATATAAAAAGTGTCTACAAACATTGCATCGAGAGAGAGAGATATATATATAGAGAGAGAGAGAGAGATAGCAAGATCCACCGCAGTGTTTTAAGTAACAGATAAAGTTATTTGAGAGACGAAATGGGGCGAAATCGATCCAGAGTTGGATATGGTACGTAAGCGAAAGGCAGTAAGTTTTCGAAAATGAAATATACCATAGCGTGAACGAGTTTTTTTTTATAGTGTTTATTCAATGGAGTAAGGTGTGTCGCTTGTGCACGTATGCAAAGCACAAAGCCAATTTCGAATGCGACTACTTTGAAATCTGCACACAAACACATTCACTCACACACATACACACATGCACATAGACACATAGACACACCGAATGAGCGAAGATACAACCACATTGGAAAATCAGTTCACGCTTGTTTCCTTTCGATCACACCAACCATTTCCACATAAATGGTTTATAGAATCAACTGTATGACACGTTCGCAAAGCCTTTCCATGTAAATGTTGTTCAATGAACAGGAAAATGTGATACTACAATGCACACTTTACGGCATTTCGAAGTTGGTTTGCTTTGCGTTTATAGCTCAACGTTACTTGTGCAAATCAGTTCAGCCTTTGACACTATTATTTCTTCTCGATTCTCACCCTCCGTTTCCTGTGTCCCATCTCCTCACTATGGGCCATTCAGTGTGTGTGAGTGTGTGTGTGTGTGTGTTTGTCTCATTCTATCATCATCTATAGCCGTCGATATAAAGACATTCAACATAATCTCGATGGAGTTTTGTCTATGGTTTTTGTTGGTGTGGCAATGTTTTGCCTTCTGTTTCGATAAACAAATAACCGTTTATCACATACAAAAGCGTAGTTTTAGCGCATAGTTTTAACTCATCGATGTAAATGAGTGAAACAAGACACGATGGCTGCTATGGTTAAATACCGTTTTAAGTCTACCACAAAAGTAACAAAATGTGTGTGTACGAGAGACCGTCTCTTTGTTGCTTAATAAGCATTGTTTACAAAATCAACCGGGATGCACAATGGAATGGCATGATTGCACGGAAAAGCCCAAAATGACTTGACTCATTTTCATGTAACTGATTTTAGCATCGATAGCGCAAATGCTTCCCAATGTCAATTTATCGTACAATGTGTTTGCGATGCGCACACGTTTCTGACTATACTGTGTGCACGTGCATGGTCCCGCATTTCAACACTATTATTATATTCGATTGCTTTTTGAACATATAGTTTCATAGATTCGATGCCAACCATTATCAACATGTGCCTTTTGTTATGTTGCACGCACAAATGAACCATCAATGATATTTTGTGAAAATATCAAAAATATTTTCCACATTTTCTATTGTTGATAATAATGATTGCTGCTGTCGTAGATAGACCAAAATAGAAAAAAAATCCGAAGGGTAAATCTAAACAATGGAAACAAGCCCATTTCATTTGAATTGATGTTTATCAGAAGGAAAATCGATTGAATGCACACATTTTGGATATTTGTCTCCATTTCCAAACAAAAAAGAGCTAATTAGATGAAACACCTTATAATTTCGAAATTCTAAAGCAATGTCAAGATGTTGGTTTCACAGCAATGTGTCAACCAGGTCACCTTTCAGATTGGGCGGCTCAGTGAAATACCAAAGGCCAACTTTGTCATGCTAATTTATGTTGACAGCAAAGTGTACAAAATACACAGAACAGAACGTACCTTGCCCATTGATCCATCGTCAATTTTTGCCCAATTTCGTTATATTGAAACAAGATGTTCATTGTGACGAATGAAATTGTGTAAGATGATACCAAAACTTGAAGCAAAGCTAATAGCCGCCTTTTTGTAATTTTAATTGAATTCATTCAAGCGACAATAATGAAATCGTTTAAAAATTATTGAATTTTCTATTCGCATTAGTCTATTCGATCGAATAACAGGCAAAGAGAGCGAAAGAGAGAAAGAAAGGAACTGAAGAAGAATTTGAAAATTGGGGAAAATTTGGCGAAAAATTAATGAATAATAAAAGTTAAGGGCAATATGGTCCCTATCCATTTGATGCAGTCATCCTAATGGCAACTATTTCGTTATTTCGCCACGTTATTAAATTTTCGTTAATTTGACAAATTAAATTTATTTTGCGTTAGAAAGCGTTCACAGTTTTTGTTGGGATTTGCCGAAGTTTGTTGTGGCAGCAGGTGGCTTTAATGAGGTTAGTATTTGCCGTTAGACTTGATTTTCATAATTGAAATTTGCGATAAACATTCTTTATTCCCTTTTTTTACATTTTAGCCTGGTTTTGAAACAGTATTCTGCCATACCATTATGATAGATTCGACTGACGAAAATTTAAAGTTGAATAAATGTGCCAATATAAATTCATTCAAGAATTTTGTCACTCAGTATCAGTGCATATGCTATAAATCCGAATTTATGACTTCGACAACATTGGCATATGATGAGATAACACCATATACCGAAACGGGTTTATTTTGTCGAGAAAATGCGGCGAGAGTAGGTTCATACTGCGCTCCAACATGTCAACATCTCAAGGATGTATGAGAACGGTCTCGAAGAAATTCCAACCATTTGAACCCATCGTCTTTGATATCGAATTTACCGATCGATAGCAACGAAAGATACGTACCAAAAAAAAAAAATGTGTCGTGCAAATTATGTATACCTAACAGCTAAATATGTGAATGTGGCCTTCTGTCTGTCTGCCGTCGGCTTTGCAATGGTGAAAATACTCTTTATCATATTTGATACAAAATTCAGCACTAAAGCGGGCTACCAAGTGAATGTTGAACATCAACATACATACTTGATGCAGACAAGGTGGATGTACACCAAAATGCTTTCTTATCAAATGAAATATTCAATAATATAATCAATTTTTCATAATACATTCATGAGTATACACTACATGATGGCATTTATTTCAGTTCGTCTCTATGGTTGTTCTCTCTGCAACATACGTTGAATAGTGTTTTGAGCCCGCACACATGTTCAAATGACAATGGTATCAACAAAGATGCATTCAGCTATTCACCCACATTCCATTCAATTTGTTATACATCGCTCCATAAATCTATTTATTCGATTTGTGTGTTTTGTTTGGCTTTATTCCATGTAAACGCACTAATTTTGTTGGATGACAAAAAATAACAAATCTGAATGAACCATGACTAACATATTTCAACCGATGCTTTAAAGATTGTTGACATAGTGCTCCTGTGACATTTTTATTCAACTAAGTCAATACGAATAAAGGATGAGTGAAAAAACTATGAATTCGGAAAATATTCACGTTTCACGTAACGAATTTAATATTGGTTTAAAGTTTTTTTTTCGGATATAGTTTGCATGAAATATCTTTGTGAATTGTTCGCAATGTGGAGGATTCGTGAAATTCAATCATTTTACCCATTTTTCTCGTGTGATTGAATTATATTGCTTTGCGATACTGGATTGAACTTCAAGCAAACCATTCGAAATATGTTCAAAACTGTGTTTATTTGTATAAAAATCATTCATATGAATGAAAAAAAGAGCCAACTTCAAAATAAAGATATACCAAAAAAATCCTACACTCAATTTCCCGAAAAAATGCGTTTCATAGATCAACATTGCATGTGATACGCTCTTTATTTAACATGTTACTACTATATCTGGTATATTAACTGATTTTTTTTGCCTTTGTTTGTGTGATTTGCTTATGGCGCACATTTGAGTACTGCTTTGCCAGGAGAAAAAACAACCATAGATAGAACGAAATGAATGCTTTGTAGTGGAGAATACGTGTCGATATCAGAAAAATGAAAGCATTTTTTTATGATTTTTATTATTTTGCCTCTTTTTCCCAATGACATCATAGTGCCTTTCATGCTGTTCAGGCACTAACTTCACCAGCCTGATGTTTTTGATTACACAAATAAAATCTACACTCTTTACGCTATCGCATACATGTACTTGTTACATTTTAATATAAAAAAAAAAACACGGAGCAAAGATGAAAAAAAAACAAATATCCAAACATCCATACAAAAGGCAGAACGAATGAAGCGCAAAAAGTGCCCCATAGGACATGAATACACATGGTGCATATTATATTATATGACTTAAGTTTCTTGAACCGAAACCGTTGCTCCTTCATGTTTAGCCTTTTTGGGGATTTCATGTTACGATTTAAAATAAAATAACAAAACAAAAAAGAAACTAAAGAGGACAAAAGGCGAACACGAAACAAATGTTTTGGCATGGGCCACAGTGCAAAAAGGCACATCAAATATATTTTGGAATTTCACTAAAGCACATCAATTCAAATATAAATGAAAGCTTACGCTCTATTGCATGTTCATTGTAAAAATCCGTATACCTTAATATTGGCTGAAGCAAAAGAGTTGAAAAACATGAAAACAAATTCATTTGGAACCCAACAGACGATTGGAGTCGAAAATGGGTGTGACTTTTAATTTTCAATAAAAGCCGATACAAAATACATTGACACCTGTAATAGTAACAAAGGTACCACACCTATCGCATTATGCAAAGCAAATATATTTCAAATGCCGGAAGCCGTCCTATTATACAATAATCAATGAAGAGACAAATTTTGAACGAAACACCAGTTTCGCTATAAAATATCGATGTCCATGGCGATGGCAATGGGAAAAAAAAGAACTGTGTTCAGAATCGCTCGCACTGTCAGGACACCACGCTAACAGTTACAAAAAAAGAACAAAATAAACGGAGATCGAATTTGGTGACAGTTTCGTTGAAATGTTGAATAAATTAATTTACGTAAGGATATGACAACGTTGCAAATTATGCAAAGCGTTATCGATCGAAAAATCCATGCAAACAATCTATCACGGCACATTACTGAATCAAAATGGTTCGAACGAGAAGAGTGACAAAAATTGGCTGGGCTCGAAAGCAGCAGCTACGATGAAAAGTGCGGCGGTTCCGATACGATACGTTGCGATATAGAGAAAAACACATATTCCTTGGTCGGAGATAAAATATGTTTGGCCAACTTTTTGGTGACAATGTCACAGATAGAAAAAAAGTGGCCACGAACTTCAATTCGGTGCAATTGAAAGAGATGGTGCTCTCTCTCATCACCCCGAAATGCGATTTAAGCTAGATCGAAAAATTAACGAACGTGAGACGAGTGTTGGGTTGAACGGTGTGAGTATGCATTAAAATTAACAATACGATATGCATGATGAATGAGTGTGCTTTACTTACATGGACGGCACTTGTATGCAATTTCAATGAATTTGGCCGTCTCCGGGCATGGATCGTTGTTCATTGTTCGTGACGATGCCAAAAATTTACAATGTCTCTTTTTTTGGCACGCTTCCACCACAATCTGCAACAGCGCATACTGAAAAGGAAATGAAAGAGAACAAAAAAAGATTAGTCGGCGCAAAAAATTGCACTGAAAGCTTGAGTTTAAAAAAAAATGAATAAGCGGAAACATTTTAAATAAATTACGTATGTATCGTTAGTGTTATTTTTTCTAATTTCGATGGAAAAGAAATGCTTTTAAACATCGTAAAAGAGACAGAGCGAAACTACAACAAAAGACACACACACACTTAGTAAATAGCAAACGAGTGCATACGGAAACAGTTGGAAAACTTGCAAATGAAATGATTTATTCCATGCTTTCGTTGTCGCTTTTGTGTGTGTGTGTGTGTGTGTGTGTGTGTGTGTCATGAGCTATGCCAAAAAAATCAACTCACAAAAGGGCAAAAATACACAGGAAACTGCTATCAAGTGCGAATGAACGATGGTACTGGCAAAAAACAGGAGATGGCGGAAACCCTTTAACGTAATATGCACTGTACACAAAGTGTACATTATTTTATTAAATTTTTCTACATCATGTGATATGTCACACTGAGCGGTTCGGTGCCGAATGCTTTAAAGCCTTCAATTGATAGTTACATTTTTTTTTTATTCATCGATTCGATATTATTTGTGCTCGAATGCGATTTCACCGAATACCATTAAATATGCTGAAAGTTCCTGCAGTGGAACATATTTATCTGGAATTTAAAACATTTCCTCACAGATAATTTACCAAAGGTTGTAAAATCCAAGAACAACAAAAAAAACGGGTTCTCTATCCGTCCCCCCAGTTTTCCGCATGAAAGAAAACGGATTTTTTTTTTCGGCACCATTTCTTCACACACCTTGTATATGTTTGAATCACACATGCATATGTGATTAGTGTTGCACCTTGCTTGTATCCTGGCACCGATATATTCACATCTTTTCACTCGCACCGAAAAGAAAACGTGTGTAGAATCGGGAAAGAAAGTCATGTGATAAATGTGAGAGCATGAATAAATTCTAATAAATAACTCGATGAAATGTTTAAATGATTTATTTGATATTGTGCACTGGCAAAGAGAGAAAAAACACCGGGCGATAAAATACGTTTGAATATTCATCGTTGGCGGTAGTACTACTTTGTCGTTCATTCTATCCGGTTTCTATATTTTGGGCTATTGCACGGCTCCAGCACATTTCACGGAACTGTGATATATTTTGTAAATAAACGACTGGAGAAAAAAAATCAAACACATAGAACATGCGACGAACAGTAGGAAAAAGAATGTGCTCTCATTGTTCACACCGAACTAACATCAATATATTTATCACCTACAGCGAACCGTTTCGGTCGCCCAACGCCAAGAATTCCCAAATGTTAGTAACGAACATCGATGCCAACGAATTCATTTCCAACAAATACCAAAAGATGTTCTAATTCAATTTATTAACATATTTTTTGTCATTTGTTTCATTTCGTTGTCGGATTTTTTTGTTTGTTATTGTTGATTCCATTTACTTGAAATTGTGTCGATTACTTTGTTCTCCTGTCCAATGCTACAGAATAGATGCACACGTCTGCCAAAATGAAATACGGTAACTCTGGTTTGGTTGTAACTAACCAGATCAATTCATTTGCACTTTAACAACCTGTTTTTCATTTTCCACTTTTCTACTTTACCAAGTGTTATCTAAATATCTTTACACGCACACAGGCAAATCCCTTCTTGCAAGACACATATAACGGGTTGGCACACTTACTTCGGTCCATTGTGGATAACCGACAGATAAAAATAACCAACGATTTTGCGGTGTGATAAGGAAAAGTTGTTCTTTTTTGTCGAGGGAGAGAACAAATAAACAAACAACAACAAAACAAACAAAAAATGCGAATGCCAAGCAAAGTGGGATGAAATATGTGCATGTGTATGTCCTCGTATGTATACCAGGGTGTACAACCGATTGCGATTGAGTAAATGGTGGACCGTTTGTTAAAAGCACCGTGAACAATTTGTTCAGCTGGTAAATGCTATTTATAACACTAACTCATTTCTTGTTGGTTGAATTTAAATTTAATTCGACAATTTTCGTTGCATTCTGTTTGCCACCACACAAAAATTGCCCAGTTTAGACGATGTGACATGTAGCAAGTGAACAGGCAAGCCACAACCAAGCAGCAATAACACACACACACACACACACACACACACACACACACACATACACGCGCGCGCGCACTCCGGAAAGACACCGAATGCGATGAATAAAGTGTGAATAAGCACCGAATGTTGCTAATTCTTTATGCACAGAAAAAAAATTGTTGGTAAATATACATGGTTCGGTGGTATTTCCAATGTCAAAATGATTTTTATACATTCAATTCACCACTTTTACACATAAATTTTACCAATAGCAATCATTTTCATAGACAGCACCATCTGTTTCTTAACCTATCATCATCGATTTGTCAAAATATGTCCGAATCGATGATGCTTCAGTAACATTTTTGTATAAAAGTCATAGGTTCTGACATAGCCTCCAAGGTCTCAGATGACCCCCCCCCCCCCTTAACTTTTCGGACCCCCTGTGAATTCGTGGACCCTCTATGAATTTTCGGAGTTGAGGACCTTTTGTTTTAGGTCCTCAACTTTTCTGAGACCCAGCTTACACTAGATAGAATGGGTTTTGAAACACGGGTTACACTAGATAGAATGGACTTTGGAATTCCACGCACAAGTAGCCCTTTTTGATTTGAGGGGAACCAAAAACCCCTTTTTCGTTCTTACACTAGATAGAATCGATTTTTTTTGGGACCCCTGTCGCATTTTCGGCCAGGACCCCCCCTTAATTCGACAGTGTCAGAACCTATGATAAAAGTGGTAAATTTAATGTATTAAAATGATTTTGACATTAGAAATACCACCAAGCCATATATATTTACCAACATATTTTTCTCTGTGTGGTCTCGCCTCACACACACATGGAGTGGCTACGTGTGCGTAGCTCGTATAAATTTAGAATTTGATAGCATGCAAATGGTCGGTTGCCATACAACTGAATATGTTTGTACCTCGACACAAAACGGATGACGACACGAATAAATATCTTCGGAAATGATGCAATAGATATATCAACGGTGAAAGACAGATAAAGAACGAGACTTCTATAAATAATGGGGCAATTCACGGCAGCCAAACGGAAGATGAACTGAACAAATAATTCGGTACATTTTTAGATTAGCACAAGGTTTTTCCGGAGAATTTCAGTAATTCTGATGTACCAGGTGGTTTGAGAAGTTTCGAGAAGATTATGGTGTATTTTACAATAATATTTCAAAAGTTCATTAATTTTTGGATGCTTTTTGTCGTCAACTGAAATTCAACTTCCGATTTCAGCAACAAAAAACAGGTTTTGTTAGAAGAATATTTATATTTGCCATTGAACTTTCCTCATTATTTTTCTGGGTGAAAAAGGGACACTTAAAAAGATGGTGGTATTTTCAATAGCATTTCTAAAGAATTCGTTTAACAAGGAAAATCAACCATTCAAAAAGTGGCGATGCTCAACAAGCACAGGAGTTTCAGTGACTTTTCTTTTTCATAAATTTTTTGTGATTGCTTCAGTTGATTGTTTTTCTTCGCTAAACTTTATTTTGAAAGTGAAAAGAGTGTATCCATTGATGGTAATTGGTTTGAATTGAAATTAATTAGATCATGACCCCGTTCATCGGTTTTAGGCAATTATAAATTCATATCCAGAACGTGTAAGTGTTTACTTATGAAAAGAAGTGTGGAAGAAATGATTTTTTTCTACTTCCTTATAGACCTAAGAGTCAATTTTCTGACTGTGAATGGCATTTTCACATGAACCCTTTTAATCATTACCACTGTTCAAGTCGGCTAGATACTCATCAAATATTGACATTTGTTGTTTGAACGTTCGCACGTGCATCGACTTCAATCAATCAAAGCCTTTTTTCTTTTGAATGTTTATTATCATCATCGATTAGATTATATTATCCATAATGTGATTTATGAGGGATGATTGAATATGCCAAACGAAACAAGTGGTTTGAGGCCAATGAAGAGAATATAATCGGATTTTCGTCCTTTTCATTTCATTCCATATAAAATGTGTGTGTGTGTTTTTGTTCAATTTTCTTTGTGTTTTTTTTTTTCGGATGGTGTAAACAAATGCGTAAGAAGAGAGAAAGGAACAAAAAAACCGTCAGCTTTTAGATCTCGAGGGTTTATTTTTCGGATATCGAGCATTGTGTTACAGGTTCATATAAATCAACACAAGTGCCTGGTTGCTAGTAGCAACTTGTTACCATGCATAACTTTAAAAAAAAGCCTAAACGAAAATCTTTCATTTTTTATGCTACACCGAAATTGAAAGTGGAAAAAAATCCAATTCCATTGTTTTACATTCCAAAGTTAATTGGACAATGGAACGTAACAATGGCACTTGTTTGAAGAGGCGCATAATAGAGAAGCCGAAAAAAAATTAATTCTAGATGACTTTCATGATCATCATTTTATTCAATCATCAGTATTTCAATAGCGGAAATTTGAGGTTCAATTTTGGTTCTATGCACATCAAGTTTCTTCGGTGTGTGTGTATGTGTGTTTTTTTTAAATGATGAAAATCAAGATCGGATTGGACCGATGAGCACACATACATACAGCAACAGAAAAAAAATAACAATACTGTAAAGAGAACAAATTAAATCAATTTCGGATTTTGGGCAACTTTTCTTGCAGCTGCAGCAAAAAAAAAGTGCTTCCGACCGAATACAAAGCGGACAGAAGGAACGTAAATTCTGTAAATGTGTAGCCAAGCGTTCAACGAAACCAACAATTTTTGTGTGTGTATGTATAATGTTATTGCTTGCCAGGCTTAGGCTCGTTGTATCAACTAGCTTGGCTGTGCGCTTGAAAAACGCTCAACATTTTGGCATAGTGAAGTTTATTGCTTTGTCTTTGCTTTCATCTGGTTCGTGATGTATAACTTTGTTGCTAGTGACCAAATAACAACAAAATACCAATGCGCAACCGAATGAAGAGGGAAAAAGGCGAAACAATGTAAATTTCAACAATTCGACAGAAAATGTACAGAAAAAACACACATTTGCGCAGTTTTCATCAATTCATAAATTTCAACCAGAAACCATTTTCTCTATTTTTCTTTTTCGATTGTTTTGTTCCACTTTCGACCCATAAACATGCAATTTCAAAGCATTTTTGCTATCGGTCAATTGAGTTGTGAGACAGAGAATGTGAAATAGAGAAAGCCATTCACTTCGAATTCCATTAAATCTCTAATATGATTGCCGAATAAGAAGAATGTGCATATTTGCGAATCGAAAACACTATTCATTTCCATTAAGCGGATTTGTAACAATAAAATTGGAAATATTAGGCCCGGGCACAAAATAAGAAGCGATAAAAATGGACACAGAGTGAAAAGAGAGAGATAGAGGAAACAAGAGGAATTGAAGCGATCGAATGAACAATTGGACCATCGCACTCGACAATAAATTGGAAAAGAAAACCGCAATGCTACTTATCGATTTGATTTGATTTGGTTGCGTATCGCCGGAATTTTGTGCATTCATCATCAGCCTATTGAGTTCGTATATACGTCCATCGGTCTCCATGATTCGATAGCAATGTTTTCGCTCTATCTTCTCATTCTTTTTTTGTGCGATAAACTTTTCTCACTGTGTCAATATAACAACGATAAAACTCGATAGACACACATTCAAAAAAAAAAAAAAAAAAAACAAAATAAAAGCGAAAAAAAAAACAACAACTTCGTAGTTTATGTTGCAAAAACAATTCGGCTTCTCCAGTGTATAGTGTATGTGTTGGTTTTTTGTGTCCAGCTTCGGTTTAATTCCATATTCGATCAATTGAGACGGTTTTTTGTCAGTAGGGTCACCTCCAAACCCGTATTATATGGAATTTCAGGATTGCTTCCAATGAACCAATGAAAAATGGGTGAACGAACAATCGCAAATATTAGTAGTTGTTTATAAAATGTCGTATGTCATTTGTTACGTGGATTGCAGAGAAAACTGGGAAAATTGACATACACCACACCGCCTGAAACTGAAACTAGTGAAGCCATTGCATAGACAATGGCAAAGGATTAATTGAAGGGAAACAATGGAGTGAATCAAGTGGCATTGAGGAAAGTTTTAATGCGGAACTGAATTCATCCATATGAATTGCTGATTGGTTTATTTAGCACAGTAAAAACAGACCATACAGCATATTTTTCGGGAAAAAAAACCCAAAAACTCTATATTCTCGTTTCGCAATGAGATAATAAGGATGGAAAATGAATATTCGTAGCTGTGCCAAACTTACATTTTCGAAATAGAAAACTTTGAATTGTTGCTCTGTGTGAAATTCCATTTCGCTTACATTATTTATTTTAACTTTGTTGAGCTGGGTTGCATTGATATTTTTCATGGGTGCAATGGCAAGCACAAAACGAGATGGCAAAATATTAACTACAATTTTAATACCAAGCGCATATTTGATGCACAATAGGGCTTAGTGAAATGTTCAGCGACTAAAACTCGAAGCTCGTCATGTGCACGGTGCACTCAGCGGCAAGTTTTTGTTGTTGTTATTGTTGTTGTTAAAGGATTACCGCATATTCTTAAATAGGTTACCGAAATTGAACATTGTCGTCTTCATTGCCTAGACTCAAGATCTACGAGAAATTTAACTCCCAACAACCAATCCGGTACACGAAACACAACGAAATGAAACGGGAATTGTAAATATTTATAACGGATTTTCCAAGAGCGAATATAAAAGTTTGAAACTATTTAGTGCTGGGGATTGGATTTGGCTGTGGGGAAAGCTTTTTAAGGATTAATTTTCTCATGACAATAATCGACGTGTGGGTTGTGTAATAGCTGTTTTCGGTTTTTACCAGAACCACCATTAAAAGCTTTAATCATCATTGTTCTTTGAAGTTTGTTCAAATGCTTTGAAATAAAATGTGCTCAAACTTTCTATAGCATTCACCAATTACCTCGATTCGAACGTTCCAAATGCTGAAATGTTCAACAAAATACGAACTTTGCTTTTTCTCTAAAGTAGCAAAAACCGTACTTTTCGTATTCGGTTAAACGAAAGTACTTCGGGTCTTAATAGTTTTTTCTTGCGAATGGCTCTCGATTGTGCAACTGGCATGATTTTGTCATTTGATTTCGCAATTTTCGCTAAACTGACAATTTTTTTGTTCGTCTCTCCATTTCCAAATGGGACAAATATTCGTTAAAATATGTTTAAATTGTACATTTATAACGGTAATTTGGGTTTAGTGTCAAACATTCATAGAAACATCTATGATTTCATATAAATTATTTATTCCAATGTCATACATTAATCAAAGATGCATTAATTGCCAAATACCGTATTCCGTCATTGTATTAATTTGTAATTAAACAGTATTTAATTGGTATTGCCGTGTAAACATAAGCACGATTCCAATAATACAAAGTAAAATTTGAACACAATGCCTAGCCGATTAAGCACACACTGCAAATCGTGTATTATTTATTTCGTTTTATAAATTGTTGGTGATGGTTTGTTGGGCCATTGTGACTGTTGTGCAATTTCGCACGTCGATCCTCCTTTAATTTGTCAATTATGGTATTTATTACATAAATTATGTGGAAAGCAGCCGTTTACATGAACACACATGCACGCGTGCACGTTCGCCATGGCGCAATCATACACCAATAAAATGGTAGTAGTGTTGCGTTCGTGCTTCATCGCTACTGTTGTGATGTTTGCATGTGGCATGATTTGATGCCATTTAATATTCATAATAAATGGTCTAGGCTGGGCTGGGCTGTTATAGAAAATCACAACGATGAAAAGCATCGAATGCTTAATGCGTTGCTGTTACAAATGAAGATCCATTAACAAATCACAACCGAGCGTACACTATATCAATTCGGGAGATTGGAGCAACCAACGCACCACAAAACATTCGTTACAAACGTTGACTACTACCACTTCTTCCTCGAAGCCAAAAATGTGTGTGTGTGTGTGTGTGTGTGTGTGTGTGTGTGTGTGTGTGTGTGTGTGAAAATCATTGTTATGTTTTACAATCGCACATCGTACATGCATCTCGAATGAGATGTGATTTATTTGGTGCACATGTGCTTGAGCCATGCAGCCAAACCAACCATCCGATGAATGAGTGCCGTGTTTAATATTTAAATAACTAATGCGAATGAATATTGTTAGTGTGCGTGTGTGTATTTTGTCGTGTTTCCATAGCTATTGTTATAAAACACTAAATTCTCACACAGTTCGGGACATTCACATTCGTTTGCCGTGGCAAAATGGTTTTTCGCAAAATCATAGTTTAATTTGTACGTGAATTATGTGTACCTCGGTTTGTGATATGGTTGGAGTCATTTTATGACTTGTTGAAGCTTAATTGAGAATAAAATGCAAACGAAATTTTCCATCAAAATGATAAATTGGTTGTTTGCTAAATCTGCAATGTACGAGAAAGGTAGATGGCTCGGAAACTCCGATTTGCCCCGTTCATTTTTTGTTTTTCTCGTCATCATTCCAATATTTGATTGCTTAATGAATACCAAACCCGATCATTTCATTCACAATCACTCCAAGTTTTTATGAGTTTTTTGGACACCACTTATGCTCGGCTTCAGTAAGCTTGTATTTCTATTTCCCTCACACTTTTTTCTCATAAACAGTTCGCATGGCAATAAAATATTTTATAGAGCTTCATTTGCAAAAGCTTGTGTGTGAATTTGCCAAGGGAATACAGCATTTTGACCGCAGAATGTCGTAAATTCTGTAACCTCTTTTTTAGCATCGTTCTTCCTTTCTTTTTGTTTGGTTCGCATGCAAATCAAACTTCCCTAATAATGACACTACATGAAAATTACCTGTAATTGATAGGTCAAACAACTCTCCGGTGGTTTCACTTCAATTTCAGTAACATCGGTGCGAGTCGTATCGACTTTCGTTTGATCAGTTCGAGGCGGACACATATTCGTTACGGGACCATCTGAAATGACATGAAAAAAAGAAGGCGAATTAGCACAAATCATCAGAGAAATGCAAATAGTTTTTAGTTCAACTCAAACACAAAATGGAAAACTGGATTCAAATAAACGAACGAAATTTCAGTTCAGTTCGGTCCGGTCTATTTACACACTGAATTTTCACTATTATCGTGGGCATATGTAATTTTAAGCTACAAAATGAGAGCGGTTTCTTTAAATTAAATATTTGCATTGTGACTAATTACTGATTCGACATCATTTCAACCACATTCAACATCCCCATTTTCACACATGTGCACCACATTTAGATGGGATTTTAATTAAAAAACAATTTTCAGCTTAATTATCCACATAAACGGGATTTTCATTTGTGATTTTTTTGTTTTGTTGCTCGACCGTTTCTGTGTGACGGTGGAGACACAGTAAACATACTTTTATTAGTTCGACTAGCTCACTCACAGTACATCAGTATACTTATTATTTAACACTTTTATGCTCATGTATAGGCACACAAAGGCATTTTCTTTACGATTCGAATTAGAGCCCAGAATGAAGAGATTATCGTATGATATTTTAATATTGCATTTCCCTTTGCAATGTGTAATAATAAACAGCAAGCAAATGCCGAAGGGGATACAGAATATAATTGTTGGGACCACTGCATCAAAACTTATTCTAGCTTTTTAACGCTTGACCAAATGTAGTCTGATCATTTTTGTTGCTTAATTTCAAACAATAACTGAACTGCTTTCTTGTGGCCAAAATGAAGAGCATACGTGATTCGGCATAAACTCGTAAGCGTTCAGTGGGCACCTGTATGGTGTTATGGGTGTAAGTATTAATGCTACGTAAATAAAATGCATGTAATCTTTCTGTATGTTGCCACGACCAAGAAATAGAAAAATAAAAAAAACATTAACATCGACTTTACAAAATTGGAATTGTTTTATCATTTTTTTTCTTCCTTGGTTCATGATCTTATTGAAGATATTATTGAATTTTGAGCGCTTGCACGTCGGTATTTATTTTATTGATTTGAGTTTAGTTCTTGAAAAATGATCAGCAATTCGTCTGTTGCTAAGAAAAAGCTAGAGCTTAAAATCAATTAATTAAATCGAATTATTTACTGAGTCTGTATCTTCAATCAAAATTCAAGCTTGACGCGGATCAAAAGTGGATTATTTTTATTTCAATTCAAACAAATTGGCATCTTAAACTTCAATGATAATATTGAATAAATAAATTAATTCATTTGATGAGCACTTCAAGTCCTCCCTCCGTATCTGCAGAGCGAATAAAAATGCTTCAAATGGCATTTCACGATGATTTCGAACGACCCATATATTTTCGGAAAAATTCTTGAAATTTATCTCTAGCCTTAGCATGCATTAGCAAGTGAACCAGTTATCAACTGCAGTCAACACCAAAATTTAGCTAAAACCGATAAGATGAAAAAACCTCTGAACGAGGTATAAACAGAGTGGCGCACCCAAATATCCTGCCCTCAAAATGACTGATATCACATTTTACGTGGCGCTGTTGAATTATATATTTTTGATTCAACGCTTTTCAAATAATTCAACAACCTTTCCATGATGGCATCAATTGAAATTTGAACTAGTGTGCTAAAACTTTTCTGTTTTTTCGATGTGGTGACCAAACCCGATTACAGATTTCTTTCATTACAGGGACTTATTTAAAGCCTAGCTAAATACCTTTCATTTGCGGTATCTGCGGATTCTCTATGTTGTGTATTAGCGGAGTTATGTAATTTGAAAAAAATCGACTCCTCGACACTCTCCCCCTGCTTATTTTCTTATATGTAAAGAAATTCGGCCGTTCTCGACGGTTTTGAACTGCCTCCCAGACTCCCTAAAAATAATGTTATACATCACAGAAAACGAGAGAAGGTACAAAGTCACAAACACACACACAAACACATACCAAACCCAATTTTCAGGGAAAACACCCCTTTCTGGGAAAACGTACACAACTTTTGAACGGGTCAACCGATTTCGATGGTTGAGCACTCGTTGGAAAGGTATTGAAGAGTACTATCGATTGATCACTACGACAGTGGTCAAAGTTATCCTCCGGGAGATATGCTATATAATCTGAAAAAAACACCCCCATACGTCCCCCAAGCGAAAAAATTTTTGGTTCCACAAAAATTCATTTTGACGACGGCTTTCGTTTAGTTCGGTCCTAAGCTACACGCCAATGCCTATTCCACGAATGACATCGGTCGGCAACACAGAATCCGAAAATTCGCGTATATATAGTGTTGCACTCAAAAGTGTATTTTTCGGTGCGCCACTGGGAGAACTGCCGTTCTCCGTGAAATATATCGACCATGCTAACAAAGCATCAAAATTTAACATTTCCAAATGAATTCACTTGTTATCAAACCTATGTCCAATTTGGACAGCCGAACTGCTTGCTACAAAGCTAATCTGATTTTGTGCTGCCAAATGCATTCATTGAAACGGATTTCAATTTTATACAAATAAAATGAACATATGATTTGTAATTTTCCAAGAATAAATCAAAATCAGAATTTCACGGCTGACAAAAGCTTCGAAAATCATTTTACAACATTAGTGGTGTATCGAAGGTATTCGTTGATTTCCCGTTTGTGGGCTGTACCTATTGAACTGGTTTGTTTTTCAAACAAAACCGCTTGCATGAGAAAATTGATTTGATGATACGATAGATTCAAACGATACAACTGAACCATTTAGAAAATTGACATCAGCAAACATCTGTACATCCATTGGTTACGACATATCACCTACAGATAGCATCCTTCTCTACGCATTGTTCAACTGCGTTTTATCTGAGCTTTCTCTTTCTCTCTCTCCCTGTGTCTGTTTAACAGTTTTATTCAAAATTTACAATTATTTTCAAACCAGTGTCTATACCATCCTGGTACTTATACGTTGCAACAGCCACATTGCACAGTGCACAATCCCTGATCTATGTGAATATTTGTTCCTATTGTTCGTTCGCTTTTATTTGGTTTATGAATTGTAATGACATGGGCTTACGAATACAACCGAAAGAATTGTAGTATTCCTTGTGATGTGACAAGTTTCAAGCTGGATGCGCTCTGTATTCATTATAACCGTAAACGATAGCCATTGTCATATACAAAATGTCACTCATGTTCATATTCATTCGTTTGTTGAGAGTTTAAATATGACCTAAATGTCATTCAGCGTGAGTTGTCACAGAAGATTGAAAAAAGCCATTGCGTAATGTGAATGCGGTGCAGAGTGCAGTACTGACAACAGTACAGGGTAACCGGGTGGATGTGGCACGCAAGACCATATCCCTGTGTTGTGGTAGTATAGTTTTGCAATATCATCAGTTTTTCATTTATGATTGAAACAAAACCGCATTTGGTGGTGTATTGTGCGATGTATTTGTTAGAAAAGTCAAACAAATTTAATGTGAAAAAGGGAGAAATCCAACTAGATTTCAAAGCACATTCTTTTTCAAAATTGGAGCGCGCACACTTGCATACAGGGCAATAAGAACAAAATGCATGGCAACGTAATTGGAGCAAATGCAATTCTATAATGTATGGAGTATTATGGATGTGTTGTGAGTTCATTGCAATGACCGCAAAATATTGTTAAAACGCTTTCCAAAATAGGAGAAACGAGACACGAGAACCGTGTATGCTGTGCAACGAAGATGTAAAATGTTTTTGTCGTTGCTGACGCAGACAACGACAAAGACCGCTATTTTATCATGAAACTTTTCAAATAAATGTTAGTAAAAAGTGTGCAGTTTTCTAAGTGAAACGAAAATTCAACGTTTTCAGTTGACACACAAACACATATTCAAGCGCATTTTTCACTCATTGTGTGAAATGAGAATATATGAAATGGAAAGCTAATAATTGCACCGAGACAATGTTCAATGCATATACCTAAAGTACAAAGCTGAACGACGATTAAGCCAGTGAAAATAATTTGCGGGATTTAAGTAAAGAACCAAAAAAAACCTCAACGAAACAATTTCAAATTTTAGTTGTATGATCTGAACGAGAAAGAGGGAGAGAGAGATATAGAGAGAGAGAAAGAGAGAGAGAGGGAGGTACACAAGAATCGAGTAAGAGCGCATTCTTTTTAATTTACCAGTTCGAATACGCTACAATTTAAGCAGCAGCAGCACATAATTTAGTGGAAACAATGTCGCTACGAAAACTGGTTAAATTGAATTTCCTTGAACCATCTCGGCAACTGTTCAACACTCAAGAGATAGTTGACATTGCTATAGAGCTGCTTGGCACATCGAAAATTGAGATGAAAGATATCAAAGAACATGGCAAACAATAAGTGACGATAAGCAAAATGACATCAACGACGTATCAGAAGACAACGTACAGTGACAGAATGGCGCGAAGAGCAAACGGCAAAGGACTAGTTCACACACACACACACACACACACACACACACACACACACACACACACACACAACATACCAAATGATGAAAATCGTACCGAACAAAAAAAATGATCACTTTACGACTGAAACATAAAACACAATGGAACATAAATCTTTAATTTTAAGACGACACTCACACACGCACCAGACACAACCAATTCACATCGTGCATAGCACATATATCGTTACAATGAGCATATTTCGCATTTAGTAAGACACATCGAGCCATTGGAATATGTACGGAACGTGCTGGATTTTCAGCTGCCTTTTCTTTAACCTTTTTATTTTTCGTTGAATTTCGTGTTCGTTTGTGTCGTTCTTGTCTTGGTGTTTACTCATTTTAATGTGCTTTACCCTGGTGTGCATGCAGCTTTCGAGTAGACCAACAAGAAAATTGGCGACAACGGCACTCACCGAGAAAATAATACGGTGTAAGATGCTTGCTCATACACACACTCTCTTTCGACTAGATCAGCGATGCAATTTTCGACAGCAACACCAAGGCGATTCAATCTCTAGGGAGCCAAATTGGTTGCATTTACGTCGTTTGTTACCAAACGAGATGCACTTCGTTTTTCCCTCAAAATTAACGCGCAATGGTATGTGAGCGGGCAAAGATGGAGAAAAAGACCAGGAAAGATAAAGATGAATTCAAACGAACGAAATGCTTTGGAGCTTATTATTCAGTTTGAAAGTGTTGCCTTAGTTCGATAGAGACCATGGAAAAGCTCAAGCATGCCTGGAGTGTAAGAATTTTTGGCATATTCCAACAAACTCTTTTAATGTTTTTCATTGAAACTTAATAACAATTTCAACTTTATTGAAAACTTTTCTCTTCGGAGAGTAAGAGTTGATTAATTTAACTACAAATTTTCGTATGATTCAATTTGTGTAAATAATTTCCGTTGAGCCACGCAGCTTAATGCAATATTAATCCTTTGTTTTCATATTTTGATGAAATATCAAAATGCGCCAAACAAAATTGTATGCAAAATGATGTTTTTAGTTTATATACCTCTATTGACAAATTGAAATTTTATTCCGAATATATTTTGGATAACATTTTTAAGAGGAGATTTGACTAAAATGCATGCACAGTGCACACACATACAATGAACAAGCAAATATTTCGAAATCGAAGTCGAAGTGATTTTGCAACATAAATGTTTTATGTAAATTTAATTAAAAATAATCACAATTTAATCGGTCTAGACGAGTTTTTGTTGTTCTTCAGCATCGAATAATTTTCTATTAGATTCAAGTTGGCTTTTTTACATTTGATTCGATGGCATTTTGTTGTGAAAATATTTACTCGAATGCGAAACAAGAATGAGAATGAGGCACATGTGATCTCCATCCAAATTAACATCATCGTACCCAGTTTTTGTTTCATGAATCACATCTTAATTTCATTAAATTACAGTGGCATCCAATTTCATAAGCGCCAATTTCAAACTCTTACTGCCGCAAACCTTACGCACAAACTCTACAATGTATGTTGTTTTTTTTCCCCATTTTCATCTTAATTTTCATATTCAAATCTGTTTTGGCATTTTGATTGAGCTCTACTCATCTAATATGAATAATGAATTGCATAAATAGACGACCGGAATTATACGCATCGGTGCGTTGAAGTAGTATTAATAATTATTCAACAGCACACATGATAAATATTTCGGAAGATATGATAAAATGTTGTATGGTCACGACCATACGGTTATAAAACCTTTATTCATCATTCAAGGCATTATAATCAAATGAAGTGGGACCCGTAATGATGTGTGTACAAAGTGTACATGGAAAAGATGAACCACCAAATTTGTACCCAAAAATGATACTGCTGCCATATTCATTTACACTAAATGATGACTCGACAATACAAATCATCGATCTCCTTTGTCATCTGGGCTATGATATGAACTTTATACAAACCATATCATTTATTTTAATATCGAAATATGGTGTGTTTTTTTTTATTTTAAAGAATAGTAAGGCTCACAGTAAAAATTACAGTATTTTCACGTACATGATGAAGATGGCAGAGCCTTTAAGGGTTAGAAGGTTCGTGTTGAAAATGGTTCAAATGCCAAACACATTATTTTTCAAATGGATCGTTACTCTCACATATTTCAATAGCATTTTTAATTCAGTGTTTATTATTACCGTTATTAATTGTTGGCTTACGAGCTGAAAACTGGGCAAAGTTACGTGTAATTTCATTTAATTGGGTTGGTTCATGTGAAAATATGCTATCGTTGAAAATCCTTTACATCAAAACATATACTCATTAGCCATTTGCATTATACCGCATTATATTTCATTCTAAAGTGATTTCCACTGGTTTTATATTGCAGTAATTAGAAACTTTATTTTAGTGTGTCAAGTGTGTGACTGGGTCATTTCAATGAACGCTCAAAAAGATGCAAAAATATTGATAGACAAATATGGAAAATACCCTAAAAGCCTGGTTTGGTGTAAAAAAAGAACATTTGTCTGTTGCTAAGAGCAAAGAAGGACTCATTTTGCTACTCCTGTTGAAAGTTACAATTTGTAACATTTTTTTTTTCACAAAATTATGTAAAAATGAGATGAGAATAAATAATGGAAGTGGACAAAATACGACAAATTGTTCTTTCATACTCTCTGAGCTAGGGGGGGGAGGTACACTTTGTAACAGACCACATTCGACCTTTTGGCGGCTGGATTGAACAAAAGTCTACTCCAGTTAACGGTCCTCATCTCGCGGAGCATGCTGTTAATGTAAACTATAAATTCAATGAGCAAAAGTGTATTTTTACTCATCTTTTATGTAATGAGAAGATAATTTTCAACGTTTTTCTTTTTCATTCAACAACAATTATGTTCAAATATTAAATATTTATATTATTAAAATATTGAAAAAGCAAATGTTTTATTGGTTAGAAAGCTTATCACCTTCTCAATTGTTGTTAGATAATGGCAATGTCGTGTTTCCTGAAGCTATCAAAAGTTTTTCAATATTTGTGAATGAGTTTTGCGATAGCTAAGAGGCTATGTTTCTTCAGATTGTAATATTGAACACTTTGCAAGTTGCATTATTGTACGTTTTTGCGTTGAACGTACCTTTCTGTTGCAATTCGTTGACAACTAAGATTTATTATGTCGAACACTACTAACTTCAATATTCGTTGTAATTTCTTTTTTTAGTCGTAAACTCTTCACAGGAAAACTTTTACAGCCAGATATTGCAAACGTATTAAACTCACGAAATGTGAATCCAGATACCAAACATTGAAAACGTCAAGAAGTACTTTCAGATATAATTGTTGTTTAAAATACTGTTGGTTTCAAGGAAAGTGTCCAAATTGGAATGATGAGTGATTACAGAGATTTAAATATAAAATCATGTCATTCCGAACTCCAAGCTGATTGATAGGCAAAACGAGAAATTAATTTTGGAGCTTAATTTAGATCGTTAATTTCGTCTAGTGTATCTCTGATTTGGACACATTCGAGAATGTGGTAAACATCAATGTAAGCCAATGTCGTAGTTAAAGTCAGATAAATATATACCTTTGAGTGTGTTTCCATATTGAGCTATTTCGATTGATATGCTCGTGCCGCGTGGACAGCTCAGGGCAATATATTCTGCATCGCATCCAGCCTTTTGATATGTCCTCAGTGTTCCAGCCAGCAAAGCTACAAAGAAAAAAAAACCGTTGCGTATTTTAATTAATTTTCTCAGAAATATTGAAAAGATCTAAAAAACATATTGACCTAATAAATATTTTATTTGATAAATACAAATTAATTTTAGGATTTATCTCTGAGCAAGTCGATTTAATCGATTTTTTAGCACAAATTTATTTACTTCATCGATTCAACACTCATTTCGTCCCTGATCCATTTATTCAATTAAATGCAGCGGTGTGTTCCATTCGCGTAGTAATACTTGAGACGTAAAATGTCAAAAAATATAAATAAAATTGACATTAGCCACTTACATTAGACCCCAATTAGTCATTTAATTGAATTAATGGCTTTATTGACCTCATTTTCGTCTTAAAATATTATGTGAAATATTATTCACCGAGCAAATTGTTTTCAACCATAAATCGAAGCTTATTTCCGATTTTAATGACCAATAACCTTTATTATATGATTATATTTTATTATATCATTCAATGTGAAATGGGTTTTCCGATTTTATACGAAGGTGCAGCATTTTTCCTACAAGCTCAACGCCTTTATAACACTGTATCCAATTTGTATCTTAATTTTTGGATGAAGTTTTTCAGTTCACAGAGTTAACATTTAAAGAATTCGTTATGCTGAATATTACCTTCAATTTAATCGTTATTATCTTTTAATCCTGCGGCTACTCATTTTTTTTCTCTCTCAATTTTCTGAGTGTGAGAAATGGCCTGGGACTTGTTAGTTTCATACAAACTTTCAATTCAACTTCATGGTTGAATTGTGCAAATTGCTCTTATTCTCCATCACTTTGCTATCTCTCTGATTCTCGTAAATTTTTCTCAATGCAAAACCACAGGAAAACTTACAATTTCAAAAAGTTTGCAATTGCTGATTTCAGGTAGGTGAATGGTCGCCAGAGAATATGCTTCGCATTCATCGGAGAACAATGCGAGGGTAAAATCAAGAATTGAATCGTTTTTTTCTGGATCCACAGCTCATTCACTTTGTTCGGTCGATTGTTTGAGTTTCTCGGTGTATATATATTGTAAATGATTGAAATGAAGCGCAATGACAAAAATCGATTCCAACTTTTATTACTTTTACCAAAGTTGATCCATTTTATATGTGAGGGGGCACTCGACAGAACAACCAGCATCGCTTGATTGCTTGATTTTAGTTAGCATATATGCATATTATAATATGCTAATACTGTATTAGCAATGCGCACCAAATTCCATCGAAAAAGATTCCGAAGGTATCCTTAGCCTGAAAGCTGAACCACAAATACAATACAAAATTCAAATGCAGACACATTCAGAATAGACACCCATTTTGACTTCGAGCAAATATAATCATGCAATAAAACCCCAGCAATATAATTCCGTTTCTGCATCTATGTCTGTGCGTTGGCATACATTCTTTTTCGGGGGCGAATGCTTTTCATTTCGAAAATCGATTGCCACACACAAAATTCCAACGGCTATAAATATGGCATGAAAGTACCTTCGAATGGTAATGGTTTCAGACAACGAAAAAAAATCACCTTTTCCATGAATTTGCATTTGAAATCAAGCACACATTTCTTATGATTTTCAAATGAAAATTTAATGGGGTGAAATTTTGAAAATAAAATAATGTTCATGTCCAAAACCTACAGTAACCGAGATTGAATGAAGTGCTGTGGAAATGTACTTTTCAAATAAAGACATCGAAGGCGGTTCGTTGTCTAGAGACGTAACTATTGCACCTTAGCTTGACAAATTTAACAATATAAAGATGACCTTAATCGTGGGTTCTATGGGAGAACAGCGTTAATAAAAAGTTCAATTACTGCGCACACCTTCACCTTCTTGGAAAATCAAATATTTATATGCGATTGTGTTCGTTAATGTTTTATTTTTCCATTACTCAAAAAATCTTCTTGAATGCAAAATGAATTGAAGGAAAATAGAAAAATGTGATTTTACAGAACTTTTATAAATATTCAGTAGGATGGCTAGAACATTTGTTATGTATAATCAGAGAGCAGCAATGCATTTCATCTGCGTACACTTGAATAGAGTCTAGCTTCATCCAAAATTTCAGTTGAAAGAATACATTCTTTCGTGCGTTTTTTTGTAAGTTCAGTGAAATAACATTTATTTTAGAATTTCTGAAGGTTTACCAGCATTTGTGCATCTTAGTAAACCGCTGATGGTTGAGGCATTAGACATTTAGTCGGAAAAGATTTATCTCGCCTTAAATTCTATTTACATGTTTGTATACAGCCAATCGCGTCGATTGGGTTACGTGCATACCACAATGTAGCATTTCACATTCTTCTTGTTTTCACTCGTCTCTTGCTCTTTGAGAAATGAAATTTGTGTTACAAGTGTTTTTGCTTTGGTTGTTTTGCTTTCATGCGTGGGCCTTGGAAAATGGCCCCCAAAAGAGTCTCTTAATAAAATTAAAAATCGTGAATCGTTTTGGCCTTGCGATTTTGAAATTATTCAGCAGATGTTTTATGTGCTAAAGGGTATTTTGTGAAAAATGGCACGGAAAATGTGTTGCCAATCAATAAGGAAATAAATAAATTTAAATAAACCTTCTTCGAAGCGGCACAATGCCCCTCGTTTTTCCACACAGCCATGTATAGGAAGAAGTCAAGAAAAATAAAATACATTGGCATTTTAAGAGATTTTTCGTTTAGAAAATGGTGTACCATTGTTTCGATGCGTGTCTTTCAAAAAAGGGTGAATTGTGTCTTTTGAGTACATGTGAATTGTGTTAGATAAAACCAAAACAGAGCTGAACATCAACAAAGAAAAAACAGGCAACCTAAGCTCCCATTTGAAATGGCAGACTTCACCGCTGTAAGCGTTGAGTAAGGTTTTTACGAAGGCCATAGTTCACAGCAGCATTAAAAACGATTAAGGTGTTAATCCAAAGTGTTTTCTTTTCACTTCGTTTATATTAGCGTGTTTTTTTTCTATATTTACTGCTATAATTTCATTTCGTATTTATTCGAAGCGGAAACAAATTGTGAGAAAACGGTTGTGCAACGCATAAATCATGCGCAATTTTTATTAATGACCTTCTACAATTTTATGCAATGTTCATCATTTTTTTTCTCGCACCGTTGCATTTGCGACGAAAAAAAGGCGGGATTTTTATTCTTGAAAATTCGCTGGTAATTAAAATGGTAGAAAACGGCATAAAAACAGTTGGAATGTGCAAATATGCATAGAGACACACCTCATAAATACTTGGTGGATATGGTTCAGGTTGAAATTGAATTTAGTTGGTGGCACTTTATTATCACTCGTAATCAGATTCCAGCAACAGCAACGGCAACGGCAACGGAAAACGAAAAGTATGAGAAATGAAGAGGCCGAAACAACGAGGTAGAGAGATAAAATTGCAAGGATACGATGTGTTTTATAATTGTAGCATTTTATCGCATTGCCACTAATTTACATTGAGACAAGAAAAAAAAATAAGAAGTGCCAAATCCTATTCGGTGTAAGCTTATAAATGCATGTGAATGTGAATACGCAAATCAGTGCAATACATGGAAATGAATGCAGCAAACACTAAACTCTATTGTTAACTGTTATTTTCACTTTGAATTTTCCTGTGCTTTAATATTCATTGTTTGTTTTTTAATTGTACACTCGTTAAATTTGCACACAAGGTTATTGTTGTTGTTGTTGTTGCTGTCATTTGATTCACACGTTGAACATTTTTAAAAAGAACTTAATCCAAACGCACAATTGTTTCAAATATATGTATATATATTACGATGTGACAGTTTCAAGTTGAACAGGGATAACAAAAAGACCCGAGCCACCTAGATACAACGTACACAAAAAATTTAATTTATTTTCACAATCATGAAAAGATAAAAAAATATCACCATTCTTGTCCGTGCCTTTGGCACGAATTGTGAATGCAAACGAGTACGCTTTCAATTTGATAGTTGTGGTTGCATTATTCGCGTTTGCTATTTTTATGTTATGTGCTTTTAAAATGAACCGTTTGCATACATCACACACCACTTTTTTTCGACAACAACTTACACACACACACACACATAGTGGAGAAAAAAAATGCCAGTTGCAAATTAACAAGCTCAATGAGAGAATAAAAATGTTGGTGAATATTGTCGGTGCGCCGATAGAGCGAGAGTATGAGGGTATATTCAAAGATAAACAATGGTTTTACTCTGTTATTATTATTTGCATCAGCATTTCGTCTGGCCCGAGTACAATGTGTATTCTTTGTTCACGCCGCTTAATTTATTTATTTTCAGTTGCATTTTTCAACAATTCGTTACTGTATGATTTTTTCTCATCCGCTTTATAAAATTATTTTTTTTGTGTTGTTGAAAACCACGTTAACCGCATACAAACGGAAAATCGCCCAATGCTTGTACTTTACCAAAAATGTTATGAATATTTTTGATTTTATTGTGTATGTTCGCTCGAAAGAGTTAAGTAGTGAAATATATGTGGTGGTTTATGAACAACCGTAACAAAATACCAGTATTTCAATCGCAACAGTAACTGCCCATTGGATAATATAACACGGCTTTTCTTGGTAAAATTAAATGCACACTTTTTTGTGTGTGTGTTTGAGTAAATCAATTTTGCGTTAACACGACGAAGGATTGTTTTGCAAATTGGCCATATACATAATTCACGATTATTTGCATTGCCATAAACGATACGTTTAATCCACTTTTTTCCCATTCAATACTTAATTACATTTTTTTTTAAGGTATAAATTGGACGTGAATTTTTTGTGTGTGTTGCGATTCAATTACTTTCTTTTATTTCATATGCACAACAGCTTTGAAAACCCAATGACAGGTTGAGTGTGTAATGTATCATGTTGAATTCAATCGCACTTTCAATATGCGTCAGACATCTGACTCGAGATGAACGGTATAAAATAAATGCGCTCATATTTACAAAATGCAAATATCCTTTTATCCGCCAATTATGTGTGATTAATTGCGAAAAGCATTTAACTTGATTCATTGCTCCTTCTGAACTTTTTTGGCCGATGTGCTCGTAAACACCGCCATTTTTCAACAAATAAATACACAAAATGCAGCAACTATTCGACTCTCTTTTTTTAAACACTCTGAACATTGTATATAATATATTTAAGCATACGATTCGTTGCATCTTGTCAGCAAGTGCAACGTTGAAAAATGCACCCGAGAAACATTTATCAAATTAAATAGATCGATCTACGTTGATGCTCGTTCTCTCTCTCTCTCTCTCTCTCTCTCTCTCTCTCTCTCTCTCTTTTGAACCCGCTTCATATTAAATCACACAATGAACTGAAGCAATTCCATTTCAACAAAAGCCACAAATACAAAAGCGTATACACCATTAGTACCTTCATAAATATTCGAAAGTGGCTTTTGATATCCATATTAATTATCGCAAACAAAACGACAATGGTTCACAACTTTAATAAATTTCTCGGAATATTTTTTTTTAAATTACGTTGGAATTTTTTTTTTAACACATTAAATTACTTTTCGCTTGATATTCGATATGAATTGATTTCGTGAAAAATCTGTATTGAACCAAAAAAAAAAATCTTTTAGCCTTTACCAATTGACCTGAATCCACCGTAGTTCTTTTATTTTGGTATTCCAATGAAATGAAGCGCATTTGATTGAACGTATCTATTTAAAATTGAAGGATATTATTGCATAATTTTAAATTGTATATCAACTTAACTTGTGGGAATTGTATATTTCATAGAAAACGTATTTTTCCAAAGTGAAAATCCAGAAAATTACATTTTGCGTAGTTTTAACAGTGAATCAAATGCATTGAATGCAAATCAACAACCATGTGTTTACCAATTCGAAATAGAAATAAATACTTCAATTGAAAACTCATTTATTTTTCGAAACTCAGATCATCCATACATTATGATTTTGTGTGCGCAACCAAATTCGCATTTCGTGAGGTCGTATTTAATCTGTTTAACTCTTTTAGCTGGCAAAAACAATGACACTTTATGGTAAATTGTTTAATTTAGAAGCATTCGTTGGTGGAATAAAAAATGAATTTTATATTTTGAAATAGTGTAGCGATGGTGTTTTCCCAATATTACACAGTGTCATGTCTGAAATGCAATTGAATAAATTGGTATGCAAAACGTGCCACGAATCTTTTTCATAATTTGTTTTGTAATGTTTTTAGATTTTCGACCATACATTTTATTTCGTTTGTCTACAATTTACTGCTGTAAATTCGTTTTTCGGTTTTTCTCTGCTCTTCAGCCGTTTTTCGTTTTGTGTCAGTTTGGATTGTTGTTGGAGTGTTTTGTGTGCGTTACAGAAAATGTTTTGCGTTCGTTGTTTGGGAGCATCATTGCATTGGGTATGTATTGGGAATAATGCTTGTTGTTGCTGTTGCTGTTGTGTATATGCTTACGTACTGCTTGGTAACATCCAATGGAAAAACCACAAGCGAAAGCACATTGAATACAGAACACCCGCAATGGTGCCGTTATCTTTTTTCTCTGTCTTTTACATTCAGGCGTATACACACAATAGCAAAATCATTGTAAACTATGGTTATGCTGCAGTATTTCACATTTTCTACAGTAAAATGTATGGTTTGGTTTGATTTTACACGACCATAACCAATAAATATAGATGTAGTCAGTGCCGTTACATATACAATCCGGTTGCTCTCTATCGATATCGACCTCATTGCGTATTCGGCATAAAGGACCCGTTAATATTTGGGAAGCTCCATTCATCGATGCCAAAATAAATCGATTCCGAGAGCGAGAGAGAGAGAGAGAAAAGAACCAAAAAAATGATACCAGCGACTAGCAATCGAAATAAGAAGTCGTTCGATTTCAACGCATGTAAACACCACGGATGAGAATAATGGCAACAAACAGAGCAAAAAGAGAGGAAACGGGTGATGTAGAGAAAGCCAACAAACACCGCATCAAATTTATGAGGGGGAGAAAGCCAAAAAGTCAAATGGAGCCTCGATGAAGTCGATGCAGAGAGGGAGAATGAAAAAAACATGCTTTTTGCTTATGAATATCTTTTATGCTGGTATAGATAAAACACGATATGCTGTTTACAATGATGTTGTTGGTGCTGGTGCTGGTGCAGTTACTGCTACTGGGTTCGTGTCAGTGGTGGATGATTTCGACAAATGATAGTGAAGCGGCCACTGTAGCCATTCCATTGCAACGTTTTACTTTGGAAAAATGTTTCGACTTGAATTTAGAGTACACACACACACACACATAAGACACTGACCACCTGGTTGGAAGTTGGGTTTCTTTTTTGTGGCCAGTTAAATGACCATATCCGCATGATATGTGCATTTTTAGCTCGGATATCCTGATATCGACATTCTGACAGAATATACGATTTGGCCAAAATGCACATGCAATAACTGAGATTCATTGGAAGTCTGCGATGAACATTTCAATGGATCAAAGTGTATGGAAAAATACATTGTGCATTAGATTGAGTTTAAACAGTCAAAATTACATAAAAATTGCCCAGAATGTTGGCGAAAAAGTACGTTTGCACGAGATATGTGATGCAGCCTGTCAACAGAGGCATGTGAAAGACTCTTTAGGTTGGCATGATTGTTGGTGGCTACCCCAAAGAGAGCATGACAGCAAAAGCACTTGATGAGATTGTTTATGTTTGAAATTCGGTACTTGAATGTGTATAATTTGATGAAATTCTAGCGAACCGTGCGAGACTTTTAAAAGAAAATGAATGGTATTAACGTTCTATAATTGAATTCAAAATTTCATCAATGTTAATATCCCGAACATTTGATCATTCAACCTCATATCGACAGGATTCCATCAGGCGGATTTCTCAACTTTTCTGACAGAGAATAGGGCTGTTGTTTGAATTTATTACCCCGATGTCTGACGTCATCGCTTCTGAACTGAGCATACACAATGTTAGTGGTTGATTTTGGTAGCATTTTACGAAATCAAACATGGAATAAGAGCAGGTTATGTATCAACAAAATATACCGATGAATACTTTCTAACGATTGCATATTACAGAAAATCTACAGCTGTATATCTGGTAGCATGGATAAGTGTGGAAGGAGAGTGAACGACAGCAAAAATGATCATTGATTGTATGGTGGAATACGCATTTTACAGACAGAAAACATGGTACAACGCGCGTAAGCGCTACGTTAATAAATATCAGATAATATTCGAATACGGAATGTTTTGTACATAAATATTACAATCTTTGCAACGCCAGCCGTTCCACCGAGCGCTTATTGTCCAATACCAAAGCTGCACACGATTTTCTCTGTTGCTTGCACATATTTTTGCCTCGTCATTTTTTACAATGTGAATAGTTTTTATGTTTGTGTGTGTGTGTGTGTGTGTGTGTGTGTGTGTGCGTGTGTAAAATGAGCTCGTTATGTCGATAAGACTGATAGAGTGAAACAACACCATTCTCACTAATGTTCGACCATTTCAAAAGGATATATATTTGGGCAAATCCAGTTCACATGATATAAATACATTCGTTTAAATTCCATATTGAATTAATGTTAATGTACTGTTGAATAGATTTTGTGCTTTTTTTGGATGTAGTGGTAGCGAATGTGGTTTCTGGCCTGTAATAGACACACCTTTAAATGTACGCTTTGTGAATTGATATGTACATTTTACACATTTTTTGTGTGGCATTGGATACGATGTATTTGCATGTAAATAAATTTACAATGGAAGCCATTACGTTTGCACTCACCAAAACGAATGTATAAACACACCACTAGATACTATTGATGGGCAAAAAAAATTAACGCATTTTCCTATTGGAATGGAATACGAATGCGTTCACACACACACACACACACACACACACACACACACATCCTCGCATATACTTGCCTTCACATCGGCATACAACAAATAAAGCCAAAACCAAACAACGACCGGAGACCATAACGGAAAACAATAAACGATAAATTTTCCATAGGCAATAAAACATTTTTAGTGCAGGAGTTTGATTGCATTGGTTTTGGCATTTCCCATTTTATCACATTGGGGTTGGGAAGCTTCTCTAGACCAACGGAAAATTATTGGCGGCACACTTAGTATTTAAATAGCAATAATAAATTTGAATAAAATCACAATAAAAAGAGACGAACCGGTTCCCAACGCAACAAAATAAAATGGAAAAAAAAACTTGTCGATCTGATGTGGAGAAAGAAATCCTATCATCGCTCTGTGATTGTGTAACATGAATGCATTGGAGGTGATTTTATTTTTGGTATTTTTTTTTAACATAAAATCGTCAGTCACCAGTAACCTAACGGGCATCTGGATTTTTTTGTATCAATAAATTTAAAAAAAAATCAAGTTGTACGAAAATCGATTTGCTGAAAAAAAAATTCTCGGGATTTTTTAGAGGTTCGCCCAAAATGATTTTGGCCAATGACGTACATTCTGTTAATCCATCCAGTTTCAACATGAAAGCAACAATTCGTCAATGGATTACAGGCACATGGGGATATTGTATTTAAGGCTAATAAAAAAACAAACAAACAAAAAATCAAATAGAAAAAATCCACAAAAAGGCATAAAAAAAAAGAAAACAGGAAAAAGAGCGTGAGAAAAAAAAACCAAGCGTGTCCATTAAAACGATGACGGCTTAATGCACTTTTCGATTAGATTAACCAGGAGCAAGCTACTTTGGTGATAGCATAGAACATAAAATGAGGAAAAACCATTTCAATCTGCAGTTTTCAACGAAGTTTTATCAAAACCAACACTAAAAACACGTAACAGCAATAAATAAATGTAAACACACCCTCTGTTGTGTGCGAGCATTTCCTGTTATGCCAAAGCCCAAACGCCAACAACAAAATCAAGACCAAAATAATAATAAAAAAAAGAGAACCTGATGAAAATGTTTTGAGCGTAAAATTAATTTTGATTATTTGCTCATTTCGTCTGCACAGTGTAAAAATAATGTTCGTAACATATTTTTTCGGCTTAAATGCGATGACTGCATAGTGTGTGGTGCACATTGAAGTTTCTTCTTTTTTTGTTGAATTTTTTTTTTTAATTCATTTGTCGAATGGAATGTGTGCTGTGCGGTACTAACATCAACAACAGTACCTATAAAATGCTCTCGAATATTGGTTGTTGTCTTTTTTTCAGATTTTGCACTTGGAAATTGATACTTTCATATCGTTTTTTTGCATTCAACGCATCCGTTTGCTCGAGCATCGTTTACCACAACTTTTAAATAAAATTAAATACGGAGCTAGTGTATTTAGCCCAGGGGGAAAATGTGCAGTGTTCATACAAAGATATGTAGAGTTTCCAGTTTTTCGGTCGATGGAAGCGACATGTGTGTGTGTGTATGTGTAATTTGATATCGTAAATGTAATTACGGAAATGAGTTTTGTGTCTCTTTTTTGCTCACTTTGAATCGATGGCCTTAATGTGATGAAAGTGGGTCGTTTGCATCAAAATATTTACTTCAATTCGAATGACCATCTGAAAAATGCCGAAAGATATGGAAATGCAAAAACACACATACACAACACACACACACACACATACATGTCAGCCATTTACAAATATTCTACATGCTTGCACGGTAAGAGTGAAGAGCTTTTAAAGTGCTGAAATCAAAGCCATCGCAACGCATGTGATTTGAGCCCAAACAAAACACGAATTTCAATTTATTTAAGTAAATTTATACTTAGCTCTCTGAACCGTCTTAATTTAAATTTGAACTCTATATTAAATGCTCGGCTCTAATCCTCTCATTATTCCAATGTTTGCGACGATGCGGAGAGTGCAGGCCCAACATAAATCTAAAACAATTCACTGCAAGCGAGTAGATAATTCGGCACAGTTCCAATCCTCTAAGCATGTACTAGTCAGTTGCTCTGTTTATATGAGCATTCCATTTGGATGATTTGAAGTTGGTCTTTTTGATCCATAAGTTGTTAATGGAAATAAATGACTCTTTTTAAAGGATTCCCCTTAAATCGGCTTGATTAATATACCTTTCAGATTTAACTACGTTTGTTATTCAACATTTTAATTATGACATATCTAAATGCATACAATTTTTTTTCTGGTAACTTTTTTCCTGGTATTTTTTTTTTCAAGTTATGCAATTTTCAATTGGTGTATTATTTTGGTGTTCGTTGTATGCCATTAAAATCATATCATAAAATTCCATCAAAAGAAATTGTTGTGAATTTCATTCGATATTTCATAGTAAAAGCGTCCATTAGATCTCTTGCAAAATACAGTGGCTATATGATCTTCATAGCTCGAGGCATATATAATGCATAGTTACTTCCCCTCCCACTGTGATTCTTTCTTTTGATTGCATGTTAATATCGCATGGGCAAAGAGAATATTGTAATTACAACATATACAATTGGCATACAAATTAAACTCGGTTCATATTGGCAGCAATTTATTATTATTTTTGTGCTGAACATTTTAATACATCATCCCAAGCATCCCGCCCACTGAGATTCCCTCATAGCGAGTTGAAAAATTCACATAAAAAATGTGTGTAATTCAACTGCATGCGTGATTCTGTTCCAATGTTAACCGTTTCAGGCGATATGTGGATCGATTAATCAGAATATGTTATGGGCTTTCTTTGTCTCTGGCAAAATCAATAGATTTTTCACTTGAATGAGTGGTTGACTTTGATCCGCTTTATAGAATATTCTTGAAAATGGCATGCAAAAAAGGGCGCTCCCTTTGATTTACTCTATGTTTCATCCATTAAATGAAATGTAAACACAAAGCAAATCCATTAAAATCATATGCACAAAGTATAGCATATGTAAAAGGCGTAAGCCTTTATGGGCTTATTTTCATATGTACCATTTTTTTGCGGTGATCCAATTTTTCATACGCACAAAGATCAAAGCCAATGAGTCGATTGATATCGTTTTCAAATTTTATTTTTGCTATTTGTTACATATTGCGTTGGAGTAGTGTATTTTTATTTTTGGCGTACGTTCATTTAAAACACTCGTAATCAATTCAAATTGACTTTAAGCCATTTGGTTGAAGCAAGGTCTCGAAATTCAGTTTCGATGATAACAATAGAAATAGAAATTGTTTTGATTTATCACACGTATGCTGGTTTGCACCACTCATGATTCTTCGATTCATACAATTAAAGTAATTAATTGAAAATTGAAATTGCATATTTACTTATTTTATATTTTGATTTTAATCATTCATTCATCTACATCTCTTTACATTGTTATGAATTTTCATTTGAACATTACACACTGCGACACAATTACTACACTGTTGAACTCCATTTACACTCTAGTTTAACGCCCAATTCGACTTCTTCATGGGTGCAGATTTTTTTTTGATTTTGTCTCAGTGTGTTATCATATTATTTGAATCTTATGTTTTGGTTTAATTTTTTTCAATAAATCCAATCGTTTAATAAATTGTTTACGACTGTTGCTAAAGGTGATTCGAATGGATAAACGCGGTGAATTGAAATTAACTTTTGGCGCTTAGCTTCAAATATTATAAAATTCAATTTAAACGGTAAAAATAAAAGTAAATTACGAAATATCACGAATGTTATACTCAATGCAAGTTAAAAATGAAGGATTTGGCTTTGACAACAACATATAAAAAGGGCAGTTATTATAGTTCAGCCTGTAACTTGGGTTTGTGTTGGTGATGGAATATCTTCATTTGAGTATCCTTTGACGCAGCGTATTGCGTTAATTACATGGCATTCCATGAAGTACACTTAATCTGAATTCGAAATCATTTCAAGAGCTTTTTAAATGTTGCTGACAAATGCATATATCCAAAATGATGTGATTGAATTCAAAGCGAGTCAACATTTTCAATATTTTCCACATTGTCCACATTTTATGTATGCAAGTATTTAATTTGCATGAAAATATAATAATATAAAATCATAAATGAAACCCTTCTCACCAGCCAGTGAACAGTTTATAAAATGTTGCATGAATAAATGTGACTGTTAAGTGAAGTGAAACCCAATAATGTCGGTATAAATTGAATGCTTCAGTGAATGCAATGCGACCACTTCTTCAGAAACAATGTCAATCGATTGCATTCAATGGATTTTCGTCTTTTGTTTGAAGCTCATGCTTGTATATTTCTCTCTCTCTCTCTCTCTCTCTCTCTCTCTCTCTCTCTCTCTCTCTCCCTCTCTCTCTCTTCCTTCATTGTGTGTTGAAATCATCAGCAATGTTGCTAAGCTTGTTATATAATTGAATAATTTGATGATTGAGTTAAGAAGCTAACATAGTGCGCATTGCAACAGTGTTGTGTGTGTCTGCTTTGGATGATATACTGATAAATTCAAATTTAATGACATTAGCATCGGAAACAATTCGCCGAAATAACGGTTCAGTTATTTGGATTTAAATTTAGATTTCGACTGTCATCTTGCGTTCAACGACACCGTTTCCAATTTGAATCTCATGTTGAAACAAACAACATTTGGGGCAACAATCGAATGAATACATATTCATGCGACACACACACACACACATATTTCAGCTTGTCAGACGGTTCTGATGCCATTTCAATTGAAATTGATTTCGAACATCACCTTTCCATTTCATAAATGTCTATGTGCATCGAATCTGTGGGTGGCTTTTTTGAATTAGAAGTACTCCAAATGACAGTATGACAATTGGCAAGGACAAAAACATCTGTCCATTCCGACAAACTGTGTTCATCTCGTGCAAACGAATGGAAAAAAACGCACACAAATACAAAAAGTATGCTGAACAAACAAAACTCATTTACTTCTCATAAATTTTCAGACAAAATCGATAATTGAAGTGTGCAATTGGGTACGTGAGCACAAAGTTCAAAGTGATTCACTTCGACATGGATCGTCAATTATTTTCTCATTTCACGCCGTTCCGTGTCATCAATATGCAAAAATTGTGTGCTTGCGATGGGATTGAAAAAAAAGCGGTGAAAATTCATTTCTAATGTTCAATAACCCGCAACAAAACAAAAGAAAAAAGAATAGATAGAACAAGAGTTGCTATCGCTCAACCATTAATCATGTGACAACATAGAAATTGTATCATTTTGTTAGTGGGGAAGGCACTCGCGCTCAATTCCAATTGCAACGTGATCGTTCACATCACGCGACACTGTCATTCCCACGCGAATCATATGCTGTGGCCTTTTTTGTCTGGCGCGCATTTCATTTTGCTTGCACTGAAAATCAATTTATTTTCGAGGAAAATCGTATCGCAGAGGTCGGAATTATGCAAACATCAGCACACAGAGACTATCCAATGACAATTCATAAAACATGCAACTGTCGCAGAAAACATGACACAAACAAAAGAAACAAAAACACTACCGGAATGTCGTTTGTTATGAATACGAGATTGCAAAGAATTTATGCACAAGAAATATTATGCAATGACAATTTGCGACATGCATTGAATTGAGTATGAGTAGAGTCGACAATACACACATACACTCACGAAAACGGAACTACTGTGTTTTTTTTTCATTTGTGTTGAATTTTAAAATATTTTAAATAGCATTCAAGCATGGAAATCGTTGAGCGATACATTAAAACTGTCTCAATGCAGTTGACAATAGTTTTTGTTTGTTTGTTTTGTTTTCGGTTATTCTGACAGATTGTCGGTGGATTGCATATCGCAAAAAAAATGTGCTCATCAATGATTCAGTCATCGATGCCGGAGATAAGGAATACGGACAACCGTTTTATTATTCCGACAATAGTTTGTAGCTCCTTTCACATCGTGATTCAATTTACTTGAAATGCGCGTGAAAAATGTTTTCATTTGGTTTAGTGCACTTGTTAACACAATTTCATTTTTACTTGCTTCCTTTTCTCTCGCATTTTTGTCGCATCTTGTCTCCACTCACTTGATTTTATACAATTTTCGTTCATGTCGTTCAACCTCATAAACTATTCATTGTTGGTTCACATTCGATGTAAAGAGACGCTCGCGTTAAGTGATTACAAAATCGATTATTTATTGAGCGTGTTGTGAATAAAATGGGATGAACGAAGCATTTGGATTCGGAAGCCAAAGGAATTGAAGAAGAATAAAACCCCCGTGCCAGCTCGTGTACAGTATGAAAAAAGATTCGCTCAACTGATTTTCAACTTAACTATTTTCTTCACTTTTCGTATTACATCACGTTAGTGGCATCGGCTTGGCATTGATGCGAACGGACTATTTTTCATTATCGCTCTCGATTCGATTGATGGATCGAAATATCCGCCTTCAGATTGCCGAGTGTTTGTGTGCAATTCAAGTTGATCGTTGGACTTCTGTCACCATTTCCACCATTAACACATTTAATTTTAGCTGCACGTAATTCAATCAATCGAGCACAGCTGTAAAACTGTTCCGCTATTCCGCTATTCTACTGTGTTTGTCCCCGGTACTGTTTTCGGTTCAATCGATTGTTCATTTCCATTTTTATGCAGTGTGATTCGAAGTCTGAATCCTGCTGAATCCAAGTTCTGAGCCTCGTTTCACTCTCTTTTTCATTCAATGAAGCCCCATTTCTTATCCTTCAAGCTTGATTTCCGTTTCATTATTTCAGCACAGCAACAACACATTTACTACAGTTTAGCCATTTCTTTTGTTGATGTATCGTCTGTTTTCCCTGTTGTCACCTCTCAATTTTATACGGTTGCCGCCCATTTCTTTGGCACTGTGAATCAAATGATAAATTATGCAATAGTTTGATAGCGTCAACAATTTAATATTGTAACATCGAAAGCAATGTCTTTTTATCGGCATTGGTTCACCTACTTAAAATACGTTTGTCTGTGGCATTTTCTTGAGATTACTCTTACTCAAGACAATCAGACCGGGTTACGCGGTTTGAACGAGTCTAAATCATACTGAATGATGAATTTATTTGGGTGGCATGTGATTAACACCATGAAAATTGATGATTATAACACAAATCCGTTTGAGCTATTTAGTTTACAGGTTCAGAATAATGTGCACACCGCCAAAAGATACGGCTTTTGCAGTTGCGAATCTCCAATCGTATGAGAAACAGCCGAAAAACATTGATTATCGCAAAACATATCATGAATGTGTTTCATGCTGTGAGACAACCGAACATTTAATCGTTCGAATTTTCTTTGTGTTTTTTTATTATCTTTGTTTCTGTTTGTACACTTTTTTTCCTCTTCCATTAAAATAATTCGTCTGAAGAGGAAATTTGATTTGAATGTGATCAAATTGCGAGTCATCACTGACGTCAAAATAAAATATGGTACGAGCTCAATGGGGTTAATGGTGAAAAAAGTCTAGACAGCACACAGGTCTTCCATAGAATGTTGCCAACTGGAGGCGAATATCAATATGTATGGATCTTAATTCGATTTCCTAAATTGTGATCATCGATATTTTTTGTTCGGCCATTTTATCCATATTTTCCACTCGTTATTTAAAGCCTGGAGACAAATTTCCATATGACAAAAGCTAGGACAAAAGTCAGAGTTTCTTATTCACATTGAAATGTAGACGCTCTTCGATTCTCATATTAATTCAAAGCTGAGAAAAAAAAAACAAACGTAAGTTCCAATGATCTGGTGATAAATGTGATAAGTGGTCAATCGATATAACAAACGGAGTCCGAATTAGGAAGCAAAAAAATACGTCGTATTGTGAAGAGTAAAAGGCGGAGAATGTGAATCAATCATTTTGAAAGCCATTTGATCCGAAATGTTGAATGCAGCAAATCGATGAAAAGAAACAAGAGGCATATATATCATTTGTCCAATCGCTGCGATGAAAGTGCCAAATGACGTCTTATCGAATTTATTACGTATCATGTAATTTAATTAACCTAAGACGGTTTGCCAGCTATTTGCTATACTTTGCTATACTCTCGATATCTTCGAATCGATTTAGTGCATATGGTACACCTTCTCTGACTTATCGTCTCACTTTTAATCCGTTTGAAATGATTCTTTTGACATTGGTATTCGAATGCTAATAAATCGTTCATTATTTTGCTAATTTACCTTCGGTTTACTGTTTCGCATTTGGTTTTGGGTTTCGATTTCGTCTCCAAATTTAATCGAACTCAATGTCAATCGATGAAAATGTTTCGGTTTTCCATGCATTCATTTCAAATAAATGATTATCTTGATTAAATGAAATGTGACTACAAACTTCTGTCAAACTGTGGGTGAATGTTCAAAGTTAAGCAAAAACAAATGCCAAACATTTTCATGAAAATAACTTCAATTATATGAAATGTTGCCCCATTTGAAAAAAGAACACACACCAAACTTTTGTGTTTCCATTATCTCTTTTTTTCCATGCCTCTCTTGTTTGTATGGCTCTACTTCTGATGAGTTATTTCTGTCTCTAAAACTTTTTCGCTCAATTTGAAATGTATTTCTTTTGTTAGCGTTTTTCAGTCGTCTTTCTCTTCTCATTCAGTACCAACATTTTTTGAGAATTTTTTGAATGTTTTGAATGTTTGGCGCCAAAAAACGGCTAGACACCCATAGTATTACCTTTTCATCCAGTTCGTTTCCCTCACATTGAATACACAAAAGTAATTTACAAAATTTTGGATGGAAAAATTGTTCGTCGTCCAGGAAAAAAGCGACCAATTGATAAAACTTTCCGTACAAAAATAATTCGTTTGTGAATTTCACTTTAAACATGGCTAACATTTAAAGGTCGCCACCTTTTTGACGCATTTTCCATCAAACGACCGATTAATCTTCTAAATCAAGTAACTGCTTACCTAAATTGGGGATTATGCATCTGAAACAGCATTTTCTCTAATTATTTATTTAATTAGTTTAAGTGGCTATACTTTCAATACAAAGAAGTTTTGTGATGCTTAAATTAGTCTCTTGGTTATATTGGCCGAATGCATAAATAATGAGGTCTGATGCGATTCACAGACAGATTTTCTGGGTGAATACGACACCCACTAAATTTTATTGTTGCACGGTGCAACTGCCACCTTATTATCGAACTTTTATTGCTGTTACTTAATGATACGGGGGATGAAATGCAATGTCCATTTTGACAGCTTCTTTAAGAACCCACTATGTAAGGCACTTGGTACCGATTTCCGAGAACGGAAAATACCATTTAAAATACCTTCCTTCTTGGAAAGTTTTCTTTTTATCTCAAAGTGCAGTCAGTTATTACGGTTGTATAAAATTGATGGGAAGACTTGTGATGAAATATCTATTCAAAGCGATTACATCTCTTTCCCAATATGCCCTTTCATTCTAAAAAGCACTTTATTTTGCCGTGGGTAGTTTGGATCATCAAATGTGTCACTAAAAATAGCAAAAGAGTCAACATATATTTTAAAATTGGCCAGGCTCAAGTGGTAAAATCAATAAATAAAAAGAAACTCAGAGTTAATTTCCAAGCGTTCGCAAAAGTATAGCTTAGCAGCAAGTATATCGTATGTTCGGCATAATATGCTTGCATATCGATCTGCTCCGTTCTCTACGACGCGATTGGGTTGTGTGTTTTTATTGTGTGGTTCTTAATGAATCATCAGTTTGTGTGTGCGCATCGATAATGTGCACATACATAACAATTTCGCGTCGTAGCGAACGCAGCAGATCGATATGCAAGCATATTATGCCGAACATACGATATACTGGCTGCTAAGCCATACTTTTGCGAACGCTTGTTAATTTCCAAGAACACTTCACTCTGACCGTGGTCAGCTTCTCTTTTCAAAGGCCAACAAAATGGTAGGCCATGAATTTCATATATTTAAGTCGAAAAGAGAAAAAAAATCTTCGAAGTTAATTATATTTTTTTATCATTTGTTTATTCAACTTAAGGCACTCAATATTTGGGCGAAAAAAAACGTGTTTCTTAGCGCCCTAATTTTCATATCGTTGGCCTTCAATCTTCAATAAAATAATATCACGATGTGGCTTTTGCTGAAAATCCGTATTTTTCTCGGTACTTAAAAGTAGAAAGCAAATATAACATTTGGCGTAAGTTCCTCAATAATAACAGAGTTTGGGTGAGATAGAGAGATGAAAAGAATAAAATTCAATTTCCATTGAAACAATATTGTTTTATACTCAGTTCATAAATCTAAAACAAACATAAGTCATCCGAACGAGCGCCGAATAGGCGTGAGAGGGTTTGAAAATTGCCCACGCAAATGGCGAATCGGCTCAACCTTCGTGTTTGAATAAATCGCTTTTTATTCCCATCCAAATGAAGTATAATTTGTTTTTTTTTTTTTTAAAGATTTTAGTTTGTTAGCATTTCCAAGCGAGGTTGTTTTCAAGTTTGTTTTTTTATTTAGTAGCGGACACCAATTTTAGATGCCTGAGAGAAAATATTTTGGCTTGCAGCAAATCATCTAAAAATCATTCGAGACTTGGATTATTTAACATTTAAAACATGAAAAGATCATTTCTATGTTGAAATATTCAAACGTTGCATTCGTTGGTACAATGCATTCGGTTCCCAAATGACTCGAAATGATTTGAGGTGAATGGAATCGTTTTATTGTCTCAGGTAAAAAAAAATCGGTTTCTCTACTTTCAGTTTTCAACATTTTGTCCGTATTTTTTCCACTCATTAGTGCTGTTCATTTTTGTTGACATTTGATGCCGGATATTAAATTATTTTTCATCTTTTATAACTTTATGTTCTGTTTTCTCTCCTTCTCTCTCTCTACCTTTGCCGTGGTATGTGCTGCTGTACCTGTAACATCAGCCCCCGATTCACAGATCAAATTAAAGTAAAATTGTTGTAAAAAAAGATCAGAACAATGATATCAGTGTGTTCTGAAAAATGGCATCATCATTGTGATTAAATTTGCAGTAAATTGTTGTATAAACGTAAAATGGCAAATGAATGAGCAAATATATGGAATGAAAAATGCGTAAAAGAGAGAGGTAAGAGCGTGAAGCCAGAACTGAAGCCGGAGTCAGGCACAATAAATCGCAATATGAAACATTGTGTGAATGAACAAAAGACTGGCATCGACGCAAAAAAGTTCGAGCTTATTTCCGGTTTGAGTATACGCAGAGCTAAATGCATTTTTGGTGCATGTAAAAGTAGAGTCAACTTTTGAGTAAAGAAAAAAATCACCGTTTTACCGGATGTAATGACAAATTGTGTAAAATGTATGTGCGAAAACTCCTTACTTGCTCGATCGTCAGCTTGAATAGTTGCTAGTCAAGCGATTAAATTGAATGAGAGACATGCAAACGAGACGATATGTTTCCGTAGCTATCAGCAATGGCCACAAATTCGATAACAGCATTCATGCGTTTGTGATTCATATTTGCAGGGGGTTCAGTAGATATCGTTCACCTTTTGCTGAAATTCACCCGCCTGCTTCCTAGCCTGAATTCTACATGTAAGACATTTAATTTAATAATTGCGGTTTTACGCAAACTTTACAAGCTAATGCATAAATGAACCAAAGAGAAAATATCAGCTGAAGGCTTTTAGTGTTCACCGGAGAGAGGAAATCAGTTTTAAATGAATCACTTGCTTTGAGCCACATTTTCTACACCAGAGTAAGTCAGCATGCTTATGACCCCAACCTTATTGAGTGAAAGACCGATACTATAGGAAAATAGTGTCAACGTCGATGAAGGAATACTCCAAGCATGCACAACATGTAAAACAAATGCAAAAAAAAGAAATATAGTTAGTTTAGCGGTTACGGGGAGTTGTCCATCAATTTGGTTTAATATCGAAACTTTACCATGTTCTTTATAATTTCATCCACATTTTATGGTGATTTTGGCACATTTTATTGAGCAAATTCACAACTAACCTAATCATATTATGTCACCAGTTCTTTTGAATGATCTTTGTACACATTCAAACTCACCTTTTATCTTTGTTAAATTTTATTGTCGACACTAAAAAAAGACACGTTTCGATCGTTCACTCTTTATCAGTGTTGGCATCGTCGCCTCCATTTGATGACGCCCTTTCTCTCAAGTGTTCAAACATCAAAACCGAAAAATTCGTTGGAACATTTCCAAGCGTTAAATTAAATTGTGTTCAAATTGTCAAAGTTTGTAATCACATTGGCATCGAAATGAATCGTTGCTTCACACATTCGAATGAATCTTTGGAATTGTTGGTTGCTTGACTTTTGTAAATGTCAAACTGAAATGATTCACTGTGGGTTGGTTCTGTAATTCGAATTTTTGGGGTTTGAAGATCGACAGTGAGCAAGAGCAATAGATGAGCAAGCCAAATGATTCGATGCAGTCATGAACTTTAAATGTTCACAGTTAGAGAATTGTCAGCACTAAAAGCCTCATTTTAGAACTGAGCATTTATCGCAATGCATTTCGTTATTCATTAGGTGTGTGGCGGTGTGTGGATTCAATGCCATTTCAGGTCTACTTTATATCAAATTCGACGCTTCAAAGCACACTGATGGTTTTCGTGTGAAAATAAATTCCAGCTATAAAGAGAGAAATATCTTTGCCAATTTTGGTTCAGTGACAATGAACGAGGACAGTGACCCAAGTAAGTGAACAATGCAAACGAACGAGAACAAAACAAAAAAATAACAATTGCATAAAATCGGTGGCCATGAGAAACACACGAGATTCTTATCTCTGTGATTAGAATTCGGTGAAAAAGTCACGAAACCATGCAAGATATTGCGCACCGAGAAAATTGAGTTCGACACAAGTGAAGTGTCCAGTTTTTGATAGACTTTTTGTAACAACGAAATTCCGCTGCAAAATTACTTTCGTTTCGATGCAACGTTAGCGTTGACAGCTGCTACTTCTTGCTGCAATAGCAAAACCCAACCATAAAAAAAGAAGTGGCCAAACTGACGCAAAAAAGATAGAGCATAAAATCAAAGTTGAAATGACGGAAGAGGGCGGTGAAATGAAAACGTGAATAGAGCAAAACTCGATGCTCTCACACATCACTGGAATTGTTCCGGTGATATTAAGGAGAGCCATTTCGAAATCCATGCGCTGGGATTTCGACAGATTGTAGCGATAAATGGTCGAACGGAAACCATATCATTCGTGCACGAGTGGCAAAGAATAAGTAGGAATTTACCAAAAATAAAATATATTTCGTATGAGAGTGACTATTTTCATTTCTATTTTGTTCTTGTAGACATTTTTGTTGGTATTTTGTTGTATCGTTGGATTCGTTGGTTTCACATCTTCAAATCGCTATAGCCATTTTTTTCTCCACTTTGTGACCCCTTCCCCCCTCTGTTCCTACGTCCTCTTTACATTTACTCAGCAATCACATTCTAATATGATATACGCTTCTCGATTTCGTACATTCACAAATGTTCCAATATTTCGTACGTTTATTTCATCTGTTGTTGAGTGTTGGCATGTGAAAATAGTATGCGAGTGTTCAAACAGCCCGAACTTCTCGTTCCAAAAAAAAAGTAGAACAGTATTCGAAATGAGAATGGAATTCACCGAAAACAGGCAAACACATTGAAGTTAATATCGAAACATGTCCTGTGTGTACTGTACACTGTATAAACAGCAAAGTAAAGATGCTCCAAATCGAAAATGAGTAGCACAAGTGGGTACTAGGAATTCCTTAGCAAAACGTCCAACCAAGTCAACTGAAACTGCTAAAATATGCTTTCTTAGAAAATATGTTTCGGTCGTATGCTATCATAGAATCGAATTTCGTAGCGTGTGTTACTTGGTCTGTCGGTATTTTCAGCTTTCATAAGTATTTTATAACGAGCTTCAGTTTATTGCTATTTTCTAGCAAATGGATTTGCGGCTATGATGCCTTGAACCAAAAAATACACATACATTCGATATAAGATATCGAATTGAAACGTGTGCTCAAAAATCTGTCCGACAACGACAATCCTGTGCCATATGCAACGCAGTATATTGTGAAATAAATTCACTGTTGGCCAATCTATCAGATCTGATTTGAGATAAATTTGCTCGCTTTAACCAAAATCACGGATCTTGTGGCCAACATTTCATTTTTCCCCCGAATGAATTTTGCACGTATTGCATGCATTCTTACCGCACGAATTGAATCAACATTTTCTTCGTTCAAATAAAATTGATTTTCTATCATTTTGATACCTTCATTCACCGATGGTGAATCATCGTTTGCAGTTGTCAATTGATGCAGTGAATTCAATCATTTCGTTCCAAAAATGAAAATATACTCCGGATAATCCACTAATTTTTTTTCTCTTAACAGAACATAGCCGAATTGAATGCATATACCCAATGGCTCGATTCTGACATTCCTTGAAGAAAAGACAGTGCACAACAACTGAGCAGAAATGTAAAGGTAAATGCACTACACCATACGAATTTGATGTTGTGAAAATAATGAACTTGTCCCTTTTATTTATTTATTCACCGTAGCGAGCACGCACCGTCACAGGTGATATTTTTCGCATTGTACGTGACAATATTTTGCACCTAACTTAAGCGAATATTGGTAACCAAACCGATACGCTCATTTGGCTATTGCAAAGACTGTAAAATGTCCATGTTAATATTGTAGCCCACTTTTCTTCGATTCAAAAGCATCGTTTCAACCGCAGCCCACCTAGTCCACGTGTGTCTTGGTACCTTTTACCAAATTTATGAATATTTTGAAGTGTTTTCAGGTAACTTCACACTCAGCCGAAAACAAACTCAGCACAAGACGAATACATTTGCGTAGATTAGCCAATGAAAATATTTGTTGATTTTCTCGACGGTCTTTAAAATGGTGATGCCACTGCGTTTGTACTATGCGGTGTGCGCTCTTATCCCCAACGCTATCATTATTGTTATGTTTTTTTTCCTTCACCAAAAAGTCATGCAACAATACCAAAAGCACAACAGTGTTTGCAGAGCTTGTTTGCAATTTTAATCGAATAGAAAAACTGATTCATAAATTATTTGCATGGTGGTGGTAATTTGTCGAATTCAGCTGATGGGATTTCCCATGCTCATCGAACAACAGCTATGGCTTCAAGTAAACAAACAACTACGCAATTTCGGGGAAAGTTTTCATACAATTTAAATATATCCACCCACATTCAATGGTTGCATCAACGAAAATGCGTAGCTCGAGCGCGGTAAAAGGAGTTTTGATATTTCCAAATTATGTAGCGAAATATGACGCACAACACACAACACACAACACACAAAAAAACATAGTAAATGAGAGAGCTTGGCCTCAAAAATTATGATCAAATTTATCGAATACAGTCACATCGCTAGTGTAGCGCGTGATGTTGAAGCCAACAAGCTATTTTATTTATTATTTTTCTTCAGCAAACAATGGAATATTGTGTTAAAATAGGAGAGCATTCGAAATGACCTCCTTTTTTTCCATGAAATAATCATAATCGTCCCACGGAGCACACGAGGATTTTTTTTTTTTTGGTTTGATCCATCATTTGTTTGGTATTATCCAACGCTTATGTGTCTGTGCGTCTGTACGCGCCAATGTATACGGATACGCTAACGTTCGCGAAAATGGGCAAATAAAACGCTGGACCGACCGTCCGAGCGGTGTGACCGAGCTGAAAGTGAAGCTACACCAAATGAATAGATGAATTATGTTCCATCATAATAAATTTGGTTGGTGTACGTAACAATACCTTTTTACGTCTCAGTTGTGTATTTTGCACGATTTTTATTGCCATAAATTAACTACACATTATTTATACCTGTTTCCGGGGATCCGGCCATTCGTATTTTTCGTTTAACGGTCTAATTTCGTGGAAATGATGAGATGCGATGAATAAGCAAAATCTTTTTTTTATTGTCGTTAGCAAAGCCAGAATCCATTGGTGTTGAATTCCAACAGCATTTTCATTCAATTTCCTTACGAACGATCTAATATCATTTTCCAAGTATTAAATTTTCCTATATTTACCCCAAAAATGACGAGTATTTTAACGGAGTTTTTTTTTCGTCAATTTTATTCTCAAAGAACTTAAACACATAGCCGAAATAGGAAGCGACGCTTTTTCGCGACCACCAAAACCAAACACATTTTCATTTAAGATTCCTCTAAAGATGAGATGAGAAAATTTAAACACACATAAAATATTCTAGCGATATATGTTCTCAAATCACTTTCAAATAATGGCGAAGTTAATCGGTTTTCTATCGGCACCATATAAAATGAGGATTCAATAAATTAGTCATCAATATGTTGTTGTTTTTGTTGTTGTTGTTGCTTGTGTCGAGTTGAAAATATTGAATCTGAAAATTGGTGTTAATTTTCAACATCATCGGAAATGTTTTTCGAGGCTCGTTCAGAAATAGTTTAATGCTGATTGTGCAAATTCAAACGCGATATTATATTGCCGGCAACAGAACCAAAATTCCGTACTATATATTGAGATTTCGAAGGAATGCATTTAAACCACATTATACGCTCATCAAAATCATTAATAATAATTACGAAAATTTTAGTTGCGTATGCATGAATATACGCAATGGTTTTCGTTGCCAATAGCACATATCGTTGTGATAATCTATATATATATTTATATATATATATTGGCTACGAGCCAACCATCTTGAAAATTTCATTTTGAGAAGACTCAAAATTGGTGGTTAATTTTCGAGATTGATCATTTAGCAGTATCATATTTAGTCATTTAAATCAGTATTTTGAGTAAATATTGCTTGTGAAATTTCCAATCAAGGTGAAATCCTAGGGGGGAATTGCATGCAAAATTGCTTTAATATTTCTAATGTTTCACTTCGAACTAAAGAATGCAATCGAATTCACTCATATTCACGTATATTAACCAAAATTGAGACAAGTGAATGTGTTGAATATTTTGGCGAATCTGTGAATTTGTGTGAATATGGTGAATCAAAAAACTAGTTTTAACAGTAATGTTGACGTCATACATATTGGTTTGTTACAATAAATGAATGAGGTTATGTATATCACATCTTTGTTCAATTAACAATTTTATAAATTTTTACGGAACAAATACAGTAAAAGTCATTTTCCAAGTGATTCTTAATGAAAAATTAACTATACTGCAACTTTTTTTTCTATAAATGTGATGATATTTTATAGTTTTTTACCGTAGAACAAAAAACACTTTTGAAGCGATATTGAAAAAAATATTCCAGAAATTGTTTAGATATTCATTAAATTCACCAAAATGCTCATGCAGAATGCATAGAACCTAAATATTCTTTGAAATTCTACGAAAAAGACTGTGCAATTACCCCCTAGGTGAAATCATTTTATGCATATCATCAATACATATATAGTTTTCATATGGGCATGAGTATTCAACCGCATGGTTCTGTGGGCTGAGTAGATTTTACATTACCTCAATTATTTTGCTTGAGTTGCAATGTTAAATTATATCCCAGTATCTGTTTAGTATTTCAAATTAACAAGCTATGCGGTTTCATTAAAATATTCTAGTAATTTCGAGAATAATGAATATTGAGGATATTCAAATGGGAGACTGTTTGAGAGATTGTGAATTAGCAAAACTTTTTCGTGCATTGGATTTTATCGTTTACCTCTGCAGAATAATTGAAATGTTTAAACCGAAATATTCATTTCAGGAAGTTTAATTGAATTGAAAAGGGGAATTTTTTATTTGGTTTCTGTTAGAATAAACTCTAAATCAAAGAGACTGGCTTTTCACCTAGGAAGGTATTTTGATGATTTATATTAGCATCCATTCCATTGCATCAAATTCGAATTTCTTACGATTGCACACATCTCTGCATCCTTCTTCAAATGTGATTTCAGGTTAAACGTTCGCTTCATAATATATATATTTTTATTCGAATTATGAGATTGGCTACGAGGCTGGACGATCCAACGTGTTATTTCTTTTGAAATGTAACGGAAACAAAATACACCAGTTTTTCGAAGTTCGAAGGAATATGTTCAGAGACAAAATCATTAAACATGTTTTCCGTGTTTTGTCTCATTTCAAACGAATCATCTCATTTGAAGTGGGTAGAAACAAATTTGCTGAAATGTTTGAAAATTTGATAGAGAATTCAATACATTCATAAACTTCCCTAAGAATACTTAATCAAAGTGCAAAGAGATGGAAAAAATTAACTTAATCTATAAGACAAAAAAGAAACTAGACTAACCAACCAGTGAATAGTTTGGTTAAGCAAAGAGTTCACTTATTAAAGTTGTCACTGCTTCAATATGTAAATTCATGTGTTTGCATAAACGAAATGTTATGTAATGTTTATTAAAAGTTCAACTTTTTCACTGGGATTCGGGTTTCACTGCAACGAAATTGGGGATTGCTATGTGGGCGAATACCAAAACACATCAAGTTTAGCATATTTTATTCATTTTCCGTTTAAACGCCAGACCGAACATTTCGAACAAACAACCAAGCAACACAGGAGCACGGTATTTATCGGCACTATAACATACACACCTATTTATCGTTGAGCAACCGAGCACAAGTAAACAATCGAGATATTTATCTTATGCTTTTCATCTAATATGTTGAGTTAGATGCAAGTACACAACTTCCATGTATATTAGCACTATAAACATCAGCATCAGCTTCGATACAAAAGCTAACACGTGAAGCGACAAGATATCATGTCAAAACAAAGTTTTCAAAATGAATAGACAAACAATCTACACAGGACAAAATATTTACACTCTTCGCTTTTAATGCGTACGATAGTTTTTTGATGGAAGTTTGACGTTCGGTAAATCTCTTGAATTTCGGTTGAAATGCTTACGTACCAGTCATTTAACGAAAATTAAATTACACACTCAAATATTCATGTTACGCAAAAATGTTCGTTTCGTTTCGTTGATTTATGTTTTGAATGAATTGTCAACTTTCGACAAAATTTTCGGGTGTTGATGTCACGCTGCGTTATGCGTAGCCATACACACACAGCAAAAACGACCGAAAAATCGTCAGAAATCAGCACATCACATAAATTATTGGAGAAGTTTTCCATTTTTGTTGACGAATATCATTGATATAACATTGTTTCATATCTCTACATCTCTCTTTTACTTTCTCCATCTGTATCTCAATCTGCCCATTTTGCTATGCGTAATGTTAATTTTAGTCATGAATTTTGGATTTACAGCATCCGCGAAAATCCGTGGTTTCGTTCAAAGTTAAAATAAATAGATGATGAAAATTGTGATTAAAATATCATACAACATCTGATTATAATTATTAGTGGCGGGAACATAACTTTCGAAATTAGACATTCTAACTTTAACCCACGCCCGTCTCTCATGTCACATACAATTTTTTCGTGCATTTCCACGATATTTTGGCCAAAAGTTGGCAAAGATATAGAATCAAAAGCTTTTTGTAAACGACCATGTGTCAATTCGACATAATATTGTTTCGAGAATATTAAAGTTTCAGCCAGTTCCAATGAGCACGAAAATCGTTTTAGCATGGCGGATGAAGAAAATATACACAGGTTTCAATAGTGAATTTTACTAGTCGGACAGAACGTCGGATCTTTTTTATGATTCAGCTTTGACGTTCGCTCCTCCGTTGAGGAGGCATATTTCTACAACTCTTTACGATGCCATTGGACCAATTCGCACACAGCAAAAGATGCATAATATTTTCCGTGGGACGAATGTGGGTTAAGTTAAGTATGTTCTGAAGCAAATGAGTGAATAGATTGCTCAAAATAATTTTAATCGTGAGAAAAATTGTTTACGAATATATATGTTTAAAAAAAAATAAAGCACACGTATTTTCAAGGAATATCCTATTAACTGATGGAAATTAAGCATATGCTTGTTCTATTTGCAATAGAATTTGTTAAATGCTAAAGTTTTGTTTACATTTGTTTTTCATCATGAATTTCTTCTCTTTGAATCCATTAAATATGCTTCAATGTCTTATATCTATGGTAAATTACGGTAGATTAAGTGGAAACGACTCAGTACGTGGAAGTGATTTCATTTGATTTGTCGCTTGAGAATTTCTGCACCACTGTAGTACGTTTTTTATTGTATTTGGCACGTGATTTATGATTTATCAAAATGTAGATCTTAGAAATTCAAAACAAATTCTATTTTTCAAACGTATACGTTTATGTCCTTTCTGTACATACTGGAATTAAATTTTTGTTTATCTTATATTTCTATTAGCTTTGATTCAATTTTTTGGGTTTATCCAGATTCTGGCAAACACAATTGCATTAACAGAGAAAAAAATGGAATCATTATTCTTGTGAAAAAAGATAGAAATGTAAAAAAACCTGATTTCATTGTGAAAGTGAAAACAAAACCTTGAAAAACAAAAGCGGATATTCGTGTTCATTTTGTGGTCTGAATCATGATTCCGTTTTCCAAATGAAATTAGATATTCCAGCATGTGATTTGTTTACAATGTTTTTCTATCATCGAATAAACGCCACTTTGGCACGGAAAAAGAACGAAAAAAAGAGACGAGAAATTTGTAACGCAGCTTGTTCTGGTATTTCACCATCTACAATTATATTTCAGTGTGTATATTGTGAAAATGGCAAGTATTTTGCTATGTTTGATGTTAAAGAATTACCAACAACACGCCCGATACGCATAGTAATCTATCATCTTGGAGAATCGTGTTTTGTATCATGATATCCATAGTGAGGCTGGAGCATTCAACGAAAATGAAGCGATAAAATTGTGTGCTTTGCCATATCGAAGCAACCTTCGAGTCCAAAGTATGAGCATGTGTTTATATTTCTATGCTGTCGTACAATTGATGTGATTACATAAATAAATACAACAAACTATTTGCCATTGCCATTGTTGATGCTTTTCTCCAATCATTCTTCGGCTCAAGCATTCTCCGTTCGCAATTACAACAACACATATCAGCAATTCCACACCAAGTCGGACAAAAATTGCAAGTCATGTCTCCGATTTGGCTGAAAATTTAAACATATCACTCGAATGCCGAGAAAATGAGATCGCCAAATTTTTAGCTCTCTAGGTGGAAGGGTTTGGCTAGGAGAGGATAGTCCATTTTTTGGATTTTGGCCGAAATCGCGAAATACGGCATTTTTTGAAAGGTATTGAGGTCCACTACAAAAAAAAATATAAGAGAGGATTCGCGAAGGATAGTTGTGGAACATTTTTTTTTAATTGAAATTTCAAACTCAAATTGCAAAAAACACGTCATAAAAAAATTCCAATTTTATATTTTCAGTTGATAGCCTGTCTCAAACCGCTTTTATATCACTTTTCACCTCACCGTCTTAAAATCAAATTTTTGAGAAAATTGGCAAAAAGACCCAAGGTGAGGTCGAATTTTCACGATTTTTGACCGTTTCATGTCAAACGGCTAAGAAATTCTCATTACATTCTTCACCAAAAATGTAGCCTTTAGTCCCAGTTATAATTCATTCATACATGTCAAGGCATAAAAATCGCGTCTTGACAGTCTTCTTGACCAAAATGCCAAAAGATGAATATTTTTAATATGTGACTCATACACACAATAATATCTCGTAAATGGTAGAAAATATGACTTCACTGTCCACAGTAAAGTTGTAGATCTTGACGTGACAAAAAATTTCTCTCAAAGGATTGACCCCCAAAAAACCACTCCCTTAGGGTCCAGATGCTTCCCAAATGTTCCCATTTTTGGGGGGCTTTTTCACCCTTCAGGGGTGACTTTTTTGGGTCGGTTCCTTTGGAAGAACTTTTCATCATGTCAAGACCTACAACTTTGCTAATGATACCAACTTTGCTAAACCAAATTTCCAGCCGTTTGGGAGATATGATTCATAAACAAATTGTATATTCTGACTAAAATAGCGGACTTTTCCAAAATCACCCATTTTACATACTCAGCTGTATCTGCTAGTTACCTCCCAAACGGCTGAAAATTTGGTTTTACTGTCTTTAGAAAAGTTGTAGGTCTTGACATGATGAAAAGTTCTTCCAAAGGAACCGACCCAAAAAAGTCACCCCTGAAGGGTGAAAAAGCCCCCCAAAAATGGGAACATTTGGGAAGCATCTGGACCCTAAGGGAGTGGTTTTTTGGGGGTCAATCCTTTGAGAGAAATTTTTTGTCACGTCAAGATCTACAACTTTACTGTGGACAGTGAAGTCATATTTTCTACCATTTACGAGATATTATTGTGTGTATGAGTCACATATTAAAAATATTCATCTTTTGGCATTTTGGCCAAGAAGACTGTCAAGACGCGATTTTTATGCCTTGATATGTATGAATGAATTATAGCTGGGCCTAAAGGCTACATTTTTGGTGAAGAATGTAATGAGAATTTCTTAGCCGTTTGACATGAAACGGTCAAAAATCGTGAAAATTCGACCTCACCTTGGGTCTTTTTGCCAATTTTCTCAAAAATTTGATTTTAAGACGGTGAGGTGAAAAGTGATATAAAAGCGGTTTGAGACAGGCTATCAACTGAAAATATAAAATTGGAATTTTTTTATGACGTGTTTTTTGCAATTTGAGTTTGAAATTTCAATTTAAAAAAAATGTTCCACGACTATCCTTCGCGAATCCTCTCTTATATTTTTTTTGTAGTGAACCTCAATACCTTTCAAACGTTATGCGTATGTTTCAGATCGGTCGAGCGGTTCCCGAGATACAGCTTTTCAAAAAATGCCGTATTTCGCGATTTCGGCCAAAATCCAAGAATGGACTATCCTCTCCCAGCCAAACCCTTCCACCTAGAGAGCTAAAAATTTGGCGATCTCATTTTCTCGGCATTCGAGTGGTATGTTTAAATTTTCAGCCAAATCGGAGACATGACTTGCAATTTTTGTCCGACTTGGTGTGGAATTGCTGATATACAAGAATGAAAACTCTATCTCTGGCTACGGAAATATATTATCGCGTTCATCATCAGTTTTATTCACGATTTCGCATTTTCGTTGGAATTAAATTAAAGCAAAAGAGCAAAATAAGCGAGTTGACTTCCCCATGAACTAAATGTTTGTGTGTGCGTTCCTTTCTGTGTGCCTGTGTAACTATGCTTCAATCTCAATTCATTCGACGGTTTTTCAATGGATTTGGTTTAGCTTTTACTTCATCTCATAATATGTTGAATACTTTCTTTTAAAAGTATCGCCTTTCGTTTGCGCCGTTGTTGGCACTCAAGCGGAATAATCTTCGTGTCAAATTAATGTTAAAGTATCAACAACAAAACAACCGACAAAAAGTGATTTAAATCTGATGCTATTGCAGTGTACATGGAAACGAAAGGCCTGCCATATTTGCGATTCTTCCTCATAAGAACCTTTTACGGCATATCGTAGCTGTATTTGTTGTATGTCGCAGCACAGCGAGTGTGTTCCCGATATTTATGCCGTGAATTCACACATTATGCTTTGCCGAATGTACGTGTGATTCGTACGGCAAATATGCCGTGAATCGCTTCGGCATAGTAAACAGCTGAGCGGCTGCGACATACAGCGAAGAGTGAGCGTACACACAGAAACGTGAATATGCAATCTACGGCTACGATATGCCGCAGGAGGTTCCTATGAGTCAGATCAAGAGAATGAGAAGAGTCGCTTTTTTGTGACAAATAATTCAAATCTATTTGTCATTGAGAGCAATTGCAAGAGAGAACTAAACTGAAAATAAACGGCGTCCCATATAACTTTTTTTACTCTTAACTGAGAGATTTTATTTTAAATATATTTCAACACACACAAACAGACAGATTGAGAGAGGCATACAGATTTGAGCTGTTATTGCTTTTTGTTGGTTTTTCTCGTTTGCTTGCATCATCATGCATTAGAATGGTTGGTCGCCGATCCCGATTTAATGTCATGCTTGATTTGAATGGTTTCAACATTTATCACATGCGCTATCGCTTAGACACATTCTTTAAACTAACCACACAACATTTATTTTGCAGCACACATTTCTAAAATGATGAGTGGAAATTTTCATGCTGTCACTCGAAAAATTTCGTTGACTCAACAGCATGATTTAAGCGACCAACGTTGAGACAGTATGAATTTAAACACACACACACAGAGCGAGGCAAACATCAACTGTGGCTGCTAAAGAATGGAATTTTTGCTGTCAAAAAATTTCAGTACGATTTATATCATCGTAATGTGAACCATAAAATCACATGACAATGCCATTTTAATAAAAACAAATTGGGCTGGAAATTTCAGCAAAAACACAAACTAATCCATAGTGATGGTATAGTTTCCGAATTTTGGTTACCATCTACCCAGTCACTAGTCAGTCGAGTAAACGAAGCATCAAAAGTATGCATACGGATGCAAACCGAATGAAATGTGGAAAGAATAAAAAACGATAGCGTACATAAAAAAACCAAGCGGAGAGACGCCATTATAATGTATGATTGGACGATGTTTCGTTGTAAGCAATTGGTTAGGCATGATCACGAACTAGAGCATTCAAGATAGAGAGAGAACAAACGATGTAGATTTATTTATTTTGGACAGCTGCAAATTGACCAATCAATTGGCGACCGAACGAATATCATAGTTAAAAACATTGACATAAAATCGACTTATTGACGTTCACCGGGACAGTTCAGTTCACATAATACACTAGTTGTGTTATAAATTCGACTGCCTACCACCTCGTTCATTGACGTGTACGATTGACGTAAAAACAAAAACGATTGAACCGAAAATATTACTTTATTTGCGATTCCATCATCAATGATATGTAATCCGTATAAAATTATTTTTGGGTATTGAAATACAGCGAACATGATCAATATTATAGCAATTGAAGAGTAGGCATATACACACACCAAATATGGTACGAATCAAACGAAAAGCTGCTTAACGATTGTGGCCGCAGCTCAGAAATAATGAGAAAATGTAAAGACGCGTTTGTTTGTTGTTTTGTTAATAAACAACACTGAATAACAACAACAAAATTCCAAGAAGTAAGCCGATGTTGGCGGTGGTTTTGTCATACCGCACCAAAAAAAAGCCACGAACAAACGAAGAAGCAGACTGATAAGAATAGAAATATAGACGACATGGCGGAACTGCCAAACAAGGCCAAACACTCAAATAAACAGAGGAAAATCGAAATAAACGAATTACGCAAACAAATGAACGACTTGGAATAGCAAATGCTCACCACAACTCATGGATGTTATCAGTTGTACTGTCTGGGCCGAAATGTATTCAGAGAAATAGATACAAGATTCGCATTAAAATTCGGCTTAATCGTAAAATAGAGAGAAACGACGGAAACTAGGCAAAATCTGATGCTTAAATTAGTCGCCGTATTTTTTCTCTTTTGGTTTGAAGGTTCTTGGTACCACTCAAGCCCACACACACACATACACGCGCACATACACATTGAATGGTGCATTCGCTATCAAATACACAATTTGAAACAAAACCAACTGAACAACGAAACCAACTCAACAGCGTTCAACCACTAAATGAAGAAAAAGCTGCGGATCAAATGTTTTGGCAAACATTTTAATGCCAGTTACATGTTCCGTTGTGATGGAAAGTGGAGATTTGTTTAGTGAAGATGAAAATGAGATTCGGATAAAATTACTTTAGTTGGAATTGTGCGGTTACTGTACCATTCCCATTACTGTGTGTAATACGATGGCATATCACATGGTATCGAGCCACCCAAAATATCGCGGAAAAAAATAAAAGCAAAAGCCACTTGAACTATATCATTAGAAACGATGAGTACCACTTATCTGCAGGATGATCAACTTCAGTAAATTGAATAAATGTCCTTCTCATCTCTCAAATGAAACGCAGTAATGGCTGAATTGGTGGACAGTTGGACAATGCACTTCGATGTGGGGGAAAATTGGATGCCAATTTTCACACATATTCAACAATATCGTCGACAGATAGCCGCTACACATGATCCATGCTCTTACTCACAAGTTGTTGAGGTCTACTGGCATTTACAGTTAACCTCTAGCACTAAATTTCTATCTCACACCTTTTCTTTCTTTTTTCTCTTCATTCATTGAGTAAATTTGTACGTCTGATGTACGCAGACATAATTGGTGTAAACAGTGTAAATAAACACATACATGAATACAGCCACTTGAATGGCAAGTGAATGAATTGCTAAATCTGTTAAATATTCATTGACGTGAGTACTCTCACAAGAATCCAACATCTGATTAATAAGCATCCATCAAAGAGTGTGTGTATGTGTGTATGTGTATGTGTGCGTTTTTCATTCAAGAAATATCCGCATGGTTTTTTTTTGCTTCAATCTAAAATAAATGTCCGATTTAATCAAATCAAATCATCGGAATAGGTTGAATGGTAAAAAGATGTACAACCATATTTCATCCTATTACATTCGTCGTTGGCGTTTGGATGTTCGCCTCTAATGAATAAAACATGCTGTTTTTGAAGCTTGCGGCTGTGTTGCTCATTCAATGCCTTGTATATATTAGTGTACTTGTGTGGGTTGTCATTGGATTTTACACGATCGAAATGAAATGCGTACAAAAGTGGCAATGAAATTAAAAGCTTTACTGGAATAAGCAACGTTGAATTAAGTTGTGGTTCTGTCGCATCAAAATAATAAAACATGCGTTGATTTCCAACAGAGAAACCAGCTCAAGGTTTTGTGATATAAATTTGCTTCTATTAAGAAGTATTATTATTGAGCGTTAAATCATGGCACAAATTCAGCATATCGGCTTCACATCGAAAAATCTCATAGATCAGCCGCAAAATCCAATAAACCATTCAGAGCGAGAGAAAAAGTGCTCCGGCTGTATTTTATGAGCGGCATCAAACTCGGCTCTTGTTCGTTACACAGCACAAATTTATCAAATAACGTCCGAATAAAACACCAACAAACACGCATTACAACACAATACAGTGCAAAAACCATACGATATTGTTTTTGTTTGAAGCAGCAAATAAATGATTTATTAATTTTCCAACAGAGAAGGAATAGGAAATGCATTGAGTTGGGTCAATTCACAATTCCGATTGCTATTAAAGCCGTAAAGCCAGGACAGTCCTTTATCAACAACACCAAAAAATGCCATCCAAAGAACGACTTTTATCTTAGCTTGGACATTTTTTTTCTGTCTTTGATAAGATATTTGTTGTACTAATCGATTCCAAGCAAATATTTGCCCAATCCATTTTGTCGACGAAAAAAAAAATCAAAGAAGAAGCAGAAATGTGAGCTCATTTGTTTGATAAAATCGTTTTGAGTGCTTTTTTTCGTTTTGGCCACAAATTAGAAGCTGGTATGGCCTACTACAACTGATTCGTCAATGCATTGCTGGAAAAAAAGCAATTGTCAGGAGTTTTTAGGTAAAAATATGTCTAAGTTGACAAATTTTTTTGTTTAACAACTTTCGTACTCAATATATTGCATGCATATTTCATTGTACGCAGTTGGAGAATCCTTTGCTCAACGCAATATTTATCACATTTGAATTTGTTCAATGGATTCGCGTGTTCGAACAGTGTACGCTGTACGTGTACCACAGTTTTTAAATTGTTTTAGTCACCAAAATTTTATTAATGGAATATCATTAATATAAAATCGTGAGAGATGAGCATCATTTTACTCTCTCCCTCTCTCGCTATCCATTCACATCCTCGAACGCTTGCTATGGAATTTTCTGTACGTAATTATAACTTTTGAGTTGTTTTTAATTATTTAGTACGAAAAAAGCATGTCGTAGCTTTTTACCTTTCAAAAGGCTGGACTTAGAACACCTGTTTTTGATGAAAAACATTATCCAAATGCAAACACATTTTTCTGGAACTAATGCGATGAATATTTGAGTGAGGGGCATTAAGAAAAGCAAAAAGTTTAGCCACTGAAAAGTACTGTGAAGGTAAAGTTTTTTTTGTGTCGTTGTTGTGTTGTTTTTGATGAGAAAACTACGAGCTTAAAATTAAGTTTAAATGGTAGATGTTCGTGTCAATGGCATTATAATGTAATGAGTTTGGACGACATTCATGTGCATTGCAGAAAAATCTCTCACCTCATTTTTCCAGTGCATGATTATTACATTTTATTAAAGCGAAAAGAAATGAACAAGACGCACAACACATTTTATTTTGAACACTTTCAATTCATTATTGTGGTTGTGTGCACGTGTGCATGTGCAGTCCCATGGAAACCAGATTGTTCTCTGTAAACATTCATGTCTCTTTGGTTTTGTAAATTGGCTTTTACAATGGATTCAACGTACATTTCAAAAATGCTCAAGAAATGAACAATAGCATTCATGGGGCAAATTGGGAGTTGAGCTATTTTAATGCATAAAACAGAAGCATGTTTGAATAATGAAACGTTCAAAGGGGTTTCAAAGATTTTCAAAAATATGCGTATAAATTGTTGACCAATTATAAATTTTTCTCGGAAATTGTATATCTGAATGTTTTCAATTTGAAAAATTGCAATTTGTCGATTCATGTTCATCCACATTGCGCGCATAATTGGCTAAAAGAGAACATCATTCGCACACCAAAGCCAATTTGCACATTTATGATGACATATATTTTCTAAATTATGATTCGTTTTCCGTAGAGAAGGAGTGAGGAAAAGGCACTAGAGTACCATTCAAAGTCAGTCATGCACGAATAGTGAATTAAAAGCGCGTAAGAGATGAAGAGGTGTAATGGTCGGAAAGAAAGTGGTAACATGTAAAAGGAAGTGAGAGTGTGAGGGAAAGACGTCGAGAGAGTCGACTGAGAGAACAAAAACTGATGCTGGACTAACAAGTATGAAAAACAAGTGGCCAAAATCGAATAATTTATGCAAACCTCGTGCACACAAGATGGTGGCGAATAGAGACGACCATCGTACCCGATACGACCAACTTTTTGCATACCTCATTCTCTACCCCTCTCCTCTCCCTCTGTTTGCGTTGTTCACTTGAAAACATTGAAATTCCACCAGACTTAATCGCTTGTAATAACCGAACCAACGATATTTTTTAATTCCTTTGGGATATTTCTTTTTCTATTTTAATGGACGATTAGCGATGGTCGTGTTCTCTTATTAATTTGTCCCACAATTTCCAAATCGATAGATTTTAAAGTCTCATTTTTTATCTATTTAAACAAAAAATGCTTTAGACAGTTTTTTTTTGTGCTGTAGCACAAGCAGGTAATCCAATCCCATTAATTCAATATGGTAAATCGAAGAGACAGAAAAGAAGGCGCGCGCATACGACACTTTTTTTTCTTTTGGGCGAACAAAAAATATAGACACTGTATAAAAGTGGTGGAGAGTTTCCATTGTTGAGCTATTGAGCATCCAGCTGAATAGGAAGAGCACAATTCATTTGATAGAATGAAGTGCAGAGGAAAAAAAATTGCTTCAAAAGATTAGCCGTTCGGTGATTGGGTGATTATTTGTGTGCAATTTCACGGAAAACAAATAGCCTAATGGGAATTCAGCAATTATCTATCATTACGGGATTGTAACGAAGTAAAATGTGCAAATAATACTATTAAATGCTCTTTATCGTTCATACACGAAAAAAGCGTATATCGCAGGTAAGATGAGGTGATTGAGAGAATGAGAAAAAGAAAATATTTTCAAATTACTTCGATACGTTTCATAAGAAACAGCAACCGGGCCGAACGAAATGTGAGCATGAGGAAGAAGGAAATTACAATCTCGGTGTTAAGGCACTGAGCATGAACATAAATTGTCGTACAATTCGTTGAGCGGGCTGGCTATCGTTCGAGATATTACACCATTTCTTTTCGATGGTTTCAAATTCAATCAACGATAAACGAGCGCCGTTCGATGAACATCACACTACACTATGCGATGCGATACTAACGAAGTAATTCGGGGTCTTTTTTTGGGTGGTGTGCTTGCATGTGCGGGCGTTTGAAGATGATAATAGCATTTGCCAAACATGGTATAAATTGCAAATTGCACAAAGCAGCCAGTGGTGTCGATAAAAATGAATTGATAGAATGAAAAGTGGAGGCGAAGAACAAAAGAAAAATGCCGATATTAATTTTATTGAGGGCAACCTGTGAGCAAATATTAATTTGATGAGCACTTCGACTGAAGCAACTATGCGAAAAGTATGAACACGAAAAAAACGAAAAAAAACAACAACAACAACATGAACACCACCACCACCAATAACCGACTAAAGCAGTTTCATGTGCAACCGAGTCATCGAATAATGGGATTAATTTTTTATTACTTTGTGCTTGTGCATGTTCCAGCGAGTACGATGAACATCAATTTAAACTCATTTACTTATTTATTGATTGGGGAGGATAGTCGAAGTTATAGCCAAGTATCCTGCGCTTGCTCTTTTGATCGTCTGTTCACTCATCTTTTGTTCAGCTCACATTGTCATCATCTATAAAAGTTTAAATATGCTTTGTGACGCATTTCAACCCAATATCAATCCATATTTCAAAACGAAAGAAATGTGAATTATATTGGCAAAAAGCTAAAGTTACGGAGAATTTTTATTTTTTGATCACTTGCTCAACGATGCAATGAAAAATGACTTCATCGTCAACCTTTTTTCTACATGAGCTCATTTATTCTCTGTTTTTTTTTTTATTAAGTCTGCCATCTATTTATTGCTGCCGCATTTGCTCGTGCTATTGAATTGTTGTGCAAAAGTTTGAAAATCATCAGACGATACTAATGAAAGAAGACGCTGCACTTGATTATATACAGCAATGCGGAGCGGTAAACAACAAACAAAAACAGAAACAACAACAATAACAACAGCAGCAGCAGGAGCAATAACAAAAAATAGAGTGAATCGCCTCCATCTGAATTAATCAAGTAGTGATTCGATAAAATTTCTTATGCCTTGTGTGTATCGGTATATTGATTGATGTCAGACACGCATTTTTGCTGTCGATTCGGATATTAAATTTTATGATGGCACATACAAACGCACAAATCGAATGCGACAGTACCTCAGCACGACAGGCTGATTGCCGATCAGTGGGATATTCTGCTTGAATGTGGCCATTTCGAAATGAATTTGTTTCAATTGGTTCTATAAAAAAAATCTGTTTCTCAATTTTCCGTACATCGAACATGAATGGCTTGAAATGCGCGGTAGAATTGCATGAATGGGCTCTGATACCGTGTGAGGTATCCACCCACCGTACACTGTAGTTAAATAGTCATTTGCAATACGTGCAAATGCACGGGCCAAATATTCGGGTTGATCGTTGGGTATGGGCAATTCAACATGGTTCGTCGACTATTGAACCCTGATATATGTGCGGTTTCGGAAACTTTGGACTATAGCACATTGGTTTAACGCTAACTACGCAAATAAATTCATAAGCTTTTGTTATCTTTCTCTCTTTCTCTATTTTTCGGTTGATTTTGGTTTGGCGGTGCTCCCTTTTTTTCGGCCATTTTGCGGTTTTGTCGGTCGAATCCTTTCCCTCGTTTTGTTTTCATGTTATACCGGCTCCGGTGATTTTTTTTTTCTGTTCGTCTCCTCTGCTGCGGTGCAAAACTTGCCACACACGTTCGACTGCACCCAGACATCAGGCTATCATTTCATAATTTTGTTTGTCTCTTCTTTCGGTATGCGGTATCGTATATCAGTTGTCGGTGGCTCAGATATTATTTATTTGGTTGAACACCCACTTCTGGTGGAGTTCTGGTTTTGTGACTGGTTACGATTTTGGTCGTGGTTTTTCCACTCAACCAAACCGCATTTGCCACTTTCTTTTGCGTTGTGCATGCGACTAAATTATGTTCATCAAGAGTTAACATCGCACAACAACCAACACACACACACACAAACACAAAAAGCTCAAGCCTCATTATTCGTACACGAACTTTCTAAAAGCTACTAAAGTGTCTAAATATTTTGAGAGAAGTGACCACTTACTAGACCAATTTTGTATTTATACTGTTGGTCTGTCTGTGTGGAAAAACCATTGCTTGTTTAGCAAAACAATGAAAACCGTCAGCAATTTATTGTTCTTTGTTCAATCCATGCCATTACCATAAAATCTATTCTGTCACCGAGGGCAAAAATGCAAACATAATCGGCTATGGCAACCTGCCATACACCGTTTTTTGTCTCGCTTAGTAAATCTGGACAGTAATGAGTGAGTTTTGTGTGTCTATATTTGCACTCATTATGCACATTACAGCTACATGAGATATTACTGTAGTTATTGGGTGAAAAGTTTATAAATGTGTTGAATCTAAGAGAATGCGATAGAATTTCATTGAATGCCTGCAGTCACATAGTTTAGTGATGAACGAGCAATGCACTCTTCGATCGAATTCACAAACTTTAAAACAAAGTAAACTGCAAATTGGAAAGAAAAAGTGCTGACAACATTCTCAGAAAATAAATTAACTTACATCGCTTGTTATTTAGGTTGGTTGATTTCTGTGCCTGATGCATATCTATTGCGACACCGTCAACCAAAGCAAAAGCTGACAATGTTGTGACCTATCAAACATGTAGTATTTCATGCATATTTAGCTAGTTGGGCTGATGCGTTTTTCATACACTTTTCCACGCAGTGTTTTTTTATTCGCTTCTACTTAACACATTTCACTATGATTCGTTTCACACTTGTTTTGTATAACGGCGCTTTTTTTCCCGGCCCAACTTTGAGATTGTTTTTATAACAAAAACTGTCAAATGAGAAGATGTGGATAAAATATGAAAAATATGTTGAATGTGAGTGAAGGTTCAATGTATTTCTACTTGATGATTACTTTGACAGGGAGTCTCTTTGGATTTAAAATCCTTCATTTTCTATTCGATGACATTGATGTAGCAACACACAAACAAAGAATACAATAAAAAAAAAGAAATCGAAGAAATAAAAAAAGGACTCAAATCAAAGAGACAAAAAACGAAAAAGCGAGAAAAAGGAAAAACAAGCTGAAGTTATAAAGAAAATAAAACCAACTTTTCTTTGCATGGGCAAATGGTCAATAAGAACACATTGTATAAAAAATGTTGTCAAAGCTTCTAAATGATGCCTGGAAATTCGACGGACAAAAAAACAGTGATTATTCGCATGCCGGAAAAAAATAAAGAAAATTTAAGTATTAATTTTAAAATGATACGAGTCGACAGCATGAAGCATGAACGTTCTTTTTTTCGCTTTTTATTTGACATTTTCTATCATTTTTCTATTCTCTTGCGTTCGACGGTCGTTCAGTGTGGTTTATTTAAAATGTTCATCCGATTTGGCTGCAACCTTCAAAGCAGCTAAGCATATCATGGAGAGAAAACGGCCATCATCCACGCAACAGTTGATTAAAGTGAAATTTAATTAGTGTAAAAAACGGGCTCAGCCGTAGTGCCTTGTCAGTGAGTGCGTATAAATTTACTTTGTGCATAATTTTATTTCTGTCCATGATTTTGTGAACATTTTCGATCACAAACAAATTCATTTCCGCAATCATCAAAGAAATACCAAATCCGTATTAAAGCTTTAGTCTCGAGTGAATTTCCTTTTTTTTTATTGTCGGATCTTTGAAATAACACGATTTCATGAGCCAAGCTCACCGGTGGTTTCATCGCTTTTTCATCGCATAAAAATGTGTAAATATTAAACGATGTTATGTAAAACAAGACGACGAATATTCTAACAATCTTTTTCATGGTCATTTAAATTTCGGCCGGATACCTGGGCTGTGGTGCCGGTGTTTCACGTGCGATACCAAAACGTATATCACCAACTAAAAATTTAATTTTCAGAGAAAAAAAATTGAAACTCAAAATAACGACCAGTCCATAGTTAGCAAAATGAATTCGACTAACTTTATAAATTATTCATTTCAAAGGGAACAATGCGACGCGATAATCTTGCACCGAATCATTAAGTCTTTTTAATTGTTTTGTCATTAAGTTGATTTAATGTCGTTGAGCTCATTCATAATGTGAATTATATTGTGGTGCGAGTGAAGTGAGTGCTTGGTCGTAAGAAAATGGACAATTATCGCATGAATTTAAGATTCGCATTTTTTTTCTTTTGGTTCGTCATGGTTTTTTTTATGGTTCGATATTCACCATTCAGTATGAAATAAACTTTTCGATCTTATCGCTTCAATTTGATATATTCCGAAGACCAATTTTCTTTGGAATTTAATGAGAAAACGGAACAGCACGTTTGTTGAAAAGAATGAATGCAAGTGCGAGTTTGCGCGCGGAATAAAAAAAACTTTACTCTCTTTTTCGCAATTTTCCAGTGAAAGAGTGAGAAAGCGAGCCAACCAAGTGCAAAATTCCGAAGAAATTCTTTTTAATCGTTTTGATGTTTCTTTTGGCCAATTTTTCATTTCAACTTTGTTCATAACTTCATACGATGAATCTCACAAATTTATCCAATTTCAGAAGTAAAAGTAGAAATATTCCCAGCGTTCCATTTCCGTTGTGTGTCGGACCGGTTTTTTCCCATTGGCTACCGCCAAAAATTTATTTTGCACTTGTTAAAGTGGAATTGGTTTTAGTGGGGCAGGGAGAGTGGACCATCTATCTACCCCCTTCTCCTCCCTCCCCATCTCTTCTTTTTCCGTTGTGTAGCAAGCGTTAACCATAAATTTTACGCTGCATTGCCTCGTCACTTCAATTGTGCACACAGATGTAATTAAGAAACAAGAATAGAAAAACCATTGGAAAAAAATTGACGCTTTCCACTTCTCAAATTTTTTTTCCGTCCAGGTTTTGTTGAATTTTTGGTTTGTTCTCGCTGTTAACAATGTAACTTCGTTCACAATAAAATGATTTAAAATGCATTATTTAATAACGTCGGAAGCGTGGCAATTGCACGGTCGATGCTACGAACAAAAAAATGAAGTACCTGAAGTAAGATTCAACACAACGGCGAATTTTAATATGATGAAAAATGTGCACGAAGTAAAGTATATAATAAAGCTGTGGCCAGTCCAATTTTACGGTTATGGCATGCCTGTGCACATGAACGAAAGAATATTGCGAATAAACGAGCAAAAGGGAAAAAAGGAAATACAATTCAAATAACAACGAAAAAAAAGAGTTCGGCGAAAAAGTGAATGAAAAAAATACACAAAAATTGAAATACAAAAATAATCGATGTAATAGTTGGCAATTTCATTTACGAAACGGATTTTCTTCAGTTATATGCTTGGCGTCACCGAAGATGCATTGAGAAAGATGGAATGAACGAACGCAAAAACTATTCTCTTTATTTTTACACCATTACCGATGTGGCAGAGTCAACTAGTGAATGCACTTCAAATGCTAACATTCTGAAACTGTGTGCGGTGTGCAGTGTGCAGTGTGCACTATACACTGTTTTATTGTGTGAAAAGTCCCTAGAAATGGCTGGGATGAAATAAAAGCGATGAACTAAATCCAACCGCAATCACTTCAGAAGCATCAAATCGAGATTATATCACGTTCAATGTGTAAACAAAAGTACAAGAAAACATGAACAGGTGGAAAGAGCGTTGTGTGTGTGTGTGTGTGTGTGTGTTTGTGTGCTGTGTGTGAGCTGTGTATATGGGTGTTGTAACACCGTACACTGAGGTTAACTATGTAGAATGTTATGAATCGATAAGCATGATGTTAGAACTTTGCATGAAGTGAAAAACATCCAGTGCATCAAGTAGCAGTGCACTTTTAATCATCGAAAATCATTTCCACACACACCGCAATCTATTCCATTAATAAAAAGTTAAGCATAGCTCATGATATCCTTGAGATAGGTGCTAGGATAGGTGCTGGGATTGGTCTGTGTGTGTGTGTGTGTGTGTGTGTGTGTGTGTGTGTGTGTGTGTGTGTGTGTGTGTGTGTGTGTGTGTTGTTTGTAATACTTTTATGAGCATGTGAATTCCATTTGTATAGGATTGCAATCGTATGAAGAAGACCCGGTGTGTATTGGCGATCACAATGAGCGAAGGGATTTACACTACGAAGTTTGGCATAGACAAGAAAAAATGACGTAGAGACCATACGGAAGTGCTTTTTCTCCTCTCGTTCACATGAAAAAGGCATTAAAAATTGACGCTCACAAACAAGCAGAAGCGAAAATAAGTTGCAGCCAAGAAATTGGAACGGAAAACTTTTCAAACTATTGAATTATTTCTTCTTATAGTATTTACAAAATTAAAATGGTAGTATTTTTTTGTGCTTGCTGATATGTAGTGTGCGCAAGCGAATACATTTAGTTTGTGATCTTGATCCCAATTTAATGGAAGTTAGTGATCATGGATAAAAATTCAATGGAATAAAAAATAGCGAAAACTTGCAAATATCGATAATTGGGGTAAGATACATGCTACTCAGAGCATACATATTATTTTGCGTCATCAATTTCTAAGTTTTGGCCCAATTTGAGTTCTTATTATCCCCCGGGGGATAATAAGTAATGCTTATTATCCCTTCGCTTACTATCCCTCGGTTTATTATCCCTCAGGTTACGCTTATTATCCCTCGGCTTATTATTTCCGCAAAAATCATGAAATAATAAGCCGAGGGATAATAAGGAAGAAAAATTATCGAAAATGTGTGTTTCAAACGGACACGACTGGAAGTCATATCAGAATGAAATAAACATGGATAGAGCTGTCAACGGACGTCGTTCGTTCGTTCGTAGCATTTTTTTAAATGTACGAACGAACAAAATAATTTTTACGAACGAACGAACGTTCGCAAAATTTCTTGTCCGAAAATGCGACAGGGGTCCCAAAAAAAATCGATTCTATCTAGTGTACGAAAAAGGGGTTTTTGGTTCCACTCAAACCAAAAATGGCTACTTGTGCGTGGAATTTCAAAGTCCATTCTATCTGGTGTAAGTTAAGGGGGGGGGGGGTCATCTGAGACCTTGGAGGCTATGTCAGAACCTATGGTAATTCCAATGAAAGATTGAATTTTCCTCAAAGTTGATCTTAACATGATTCTATTTCCGCCAAAAATATATCGACAATTCCACACGAAATCGAACAATTTAGTGTACGATGGGTCTTCGATTTGGTTTGAGCACTTTATTAGTTTCTTATTTGTGTTTAAAAAAAATTTGTAGACTGGTTTTCTGGCGAAGACTATCGAATTTTTCGATTTTTTTTAAACACGTAAAAACCATAAGATTAGAGCAAATATAACTTTGTAATCCGTAGATGGATTTTTGACATCAGCATATCCCTGGATAGGTATTGAAGTGCTCTATCAGAATAAATCATGATCGGATACCTCCGGGCACATTGGGTACATATTTTTCGTTTTCAAACCTATTTTTTACATTTTTTTCTTCCAAACATTTTCGCATTTCCAACCTGCGTCGATCTTAAAATGGAAGTCACTCGGTCCCAGGTGTCAATTTTTAGCTAAAATGCTGAAAAATCAAATTTCACCCATTTTTTGAGGGTTTTTCGCTAACATTTGCAATTTATATGCAAACTTTGCTTGCAAAAACTGTTAAAATTATCTATAAATTTAATTTTCAATCATTTAAGGCTCAATCAGCGTGTTTCAAATTTCCTGCCTATAGGCAGAATTCCGTTTTTTTTGCATTTAAGGAAGACAAAAAAATTATTTTTTGATTTATTATGGTAAAATATTCAAATAGCATGAAAAAAATTAACCATTTGAAGTCTTTATAATTATTTATCTTTTATTTTAGAAAATTTTATTAAATTATTTCATGAACGGCAGCCATTTATGCGAAATTCGCCAATAGATGTCATTGTAGTATACTGACTGACAAACAAACTGAACGTTAACTGACGTTAACTCATGCGATGTTGAACGTTGAATATGAACATTGTCAATCACGTTTGACGTTTTCGGATATAGAAATGAAACTAATAAACAAAAAAGGTATTTCGATTCCATAATTTGAAAGATTAATGATTGGAATTGTTTACTATTTATCGCTCAATACAACAAACTTAAAAGTAATACAAAGTTAACCTGAAAGAAAATGTCTATTCGAGATGAATCAACTGTCGTCAGCCGAACGCAACAAAAACTGACTAGGATTGTCCAGAGCTGATTACGGTTGATTTCACTCATCAATTCTGGGGTTTTTATGCAATCACCCCGAAAAACTAATGCGATTTCAAAATCACCCCGAAAAACTAATGCGATTGCGAAATCACCTCAAATTTCCTGAGCAAAATGGCAACAGTACTGAAATTGACTAAGACCGTCTTGAATTGGCTAAGAGCAACTAAAACTGGCTAAGATTGTCCAGAGTCAACTATGGTTGATTTTTGTATTTCACTCATCAATTCTGGGGTTTTTGTGCAATTACCCCGAAAAACTAATGCGATTGCAAAATTACCCCGAAAAACTAATGCGATTGCAAAATCACCTCAAATTTCCTGAGTAAAATGGAAACAGTACTGAAATTGACTAAGACCGTCTTGAATTGGCTAAAAGCAACTAAAACTGGCTAAGATTGTCCAGAGTCAACTATGGATGATTTTTGTATTTCACCCATAAATTCTGGGGTTTTTATGCAATTACCCCGAAAAACTAATGCGATTTCAAAATCACCCCGAGAAACTAATGCGATTTCAAAATCACCCCGAAAAACTAATGCGATTTCAAAATTACCCCGAAAAACTAATGCGATTGCAAAATCACCTCAAATTTCCTGAGCAAAATGGCAACAGTACTAAAATTGACTAAGACCGTCTTGAATTGGCTAAATGCAACTAAAACTGGCTAAGATTGTCCAGAGTCAACTATGGTTGATTTTTGTATTTCACCCATAAATTCTGGGGTTTTTGTGCAATTACCCCGAAAAACTAATGCGATTTCAAAATCACCCCGAAAAACTAATGCGATTGCAAAATCACCTCAAATTTCCTGAGTAAAATGGCAACAGTACTGAAATTGACTAAGACCGTCTTGAATTGGCTGAAAGTAACTAAAACAGACTAAAATGTCCCAGAGTTGGTTTCAGTCATGAATGTTGTGGTTTTTATGAAATTTATTATTATCGATGCCATTTTGATGATATTTTCAACTCAGTTTTATACAAGTGAAGAAATTATTTTTATCTGATATACATAGTATGTGACAGTTGTGTTATTGTTGTGACGTTTAAACTGAACGTTTAAGTAGACAGTAATACATCAGTCACATAGAGCACTTTAGAGTCGCCATCTATCGATAATATTGCCATAGGCAGGAATTCTGAAACACACTGTACTTGCATATGTAATGGTTGAAATTAATTTTTAACCGTTTTTCAGCCAAATACTCGTTTCAAATTCAAATAAACAGTTCAATGCTTATACCGTGCAACACACACACTCACACATGCGGAATTCCAAATGGGCGTTCTTCTGAGGGTAGAATATGACCCGACGGTACCTTTGGTTTAGCTCTATCACGTCGGATTTTTTTTTTCTTCCATAGAGTTTTCAATTCGGAAAATAAAAAAAAACACGTTTTTCTGGGGCATCTTAGGTATTTTAGTCCCAATAGAAAAATGTAGTCTGGGAAAAATTAGTGCGATTTTATATAAAACACATCAAAATTGGTTGGAAAATAAGAGAGATATTGGGTTTTGAATTTGAACAAATTCGGGTACTTTTTAATTTGCCCCTAGGGGCTTATGTGTCAAGCGAGTCCCACGATTCTTTTCAATAGTTCATCATTTCAACTGTTTGTTTTGTGCATTGTACCACTTGTTAAAACATTTCATTTAAAAAAAAAGGAAAATACAGAGAAATTTTCAGGCGAAAGAAAATATTTTTTTCAATATTGAATTCAAATTTGGGCATTGAAATTCCAAGAATTGTTAATAGTTCATTGTTTTGCAAGTGAAATGTCACACTTTTTTATAATGGCAATGATAATCGATAATCAAATGGTTGAAAACAAATGAAGAGACTTTTTATTTAATAATATTTGCGTTAAAACTTTTTCTCTTTGTTTTGTTTTATATTATTATTTGACTTATTTAATAATCGAAAATGTATAAATTCATTTGTAGTTTTGCATCGTATACAATTTCAAACGAACATGTATTAGTGAAATAATGAATTGGTTGGCAAAAAGTCTCGCTTGGACTCGCACGGAATCGCAATATTTGTGATTTTTTGCATAGTATTTGAACGTAGGGACTCGCGTGGACTTTCATATAAAGTATACTGAAATTTGCGAGTCCTGCGATTCCTCAGCGAATTTGTACGATTCCCGCGATTCCTTAGCTATTTCGCACGATTCCCACGATTTTTTGCGAGTTTTCTTGGGAATCGCGCAACTCAGAAGCCCCTAGATTTGCCCCTTGATCAAAACGAATTGTTTTTGACATGTGGTGGATTGCTGTAAGCTGAATTTGACATCTCTTCTTCACCTTGGCTTATTAGAATATTGACATATAGTGATAAAAAAAGATTTTTTTTGCAAAGTAAAACCCGAGGGCTAATAGATGCTTATTACCCCTCGGATTTTTATCCCTCAGATTTTTTGCTTATTAATAAATAAATGTTATCCCGGCGAACATAAATTGACCGTACACATTCTTTGCTTTTATTCAATTCATAGAAAATAACAACGTTCAAAGAAATTCACTATTGACAATAAATTTGCTGTGTAAATTGAAATTTTCATTAAATTGGCGTATTTATGGAAGGTTTTCGGAAGATATCAGTGACTGCATCGGGCATTACATGATGTTTATAAAAGAATGAATAAATATTAAAATGTGAAAAATATTTCAAGAAAAACGAATAATATTCTGCTTTAACGGTAGAAATTCATTGCAAGTCAAAACAAAAGACTATTCACGTAATCATCTTGAAAATAAGCACTTTATTTTCCATTCAGGCAGAGACGTTTTTTTTTTTCATTCATGTTGAAAAATTGGTTCATTAAGTTCGTGTCCAAGTTAAAGTTTCTACTTCAATATTTCATTATTTTGTAGAATTTCTTTGCATTCGCTTTTCATTCGCCATTCATTCAGTTCATTAATAAGGTTCGATGAAATTGTTCTCGAGATATGTTGATCCAATTAAAATTATTCAAATGAATATTTCGCCTGTATTTTCAAAATCGTCTACAGAATTAAAAAAAACTCGGCCATTATTATTATCGATCATGAACAATAGTACACTAGTGCAATTAACAAATGCAAAGAATTCATCTCGTTCTATAGAATGAGAACATAATTTGTGCCAAGTAGTATAGTATATCTATGAGCATCTGATAATAATTAAAGTAGTTAAGTGTTGCCGAGGGCAAGCAAACAGCTTGAGACGAGAAAATATGATGAAGTTGAATGAAAGTTTTTTTAAGACTGAATTGTTATCGTACACAATGAGTGCTATTCTTTCATTTAATGTTCAACATGAATGGTCAACGAAATGAGCTCACTTTAAATTCTACATTGAGCACATTGGGTGATTTTAACAGCAATTTTAATTTTGAAGTCTCTAATCCTTCTTGTGAACAATTCAAACAAAACAAAAAAATTCGGGTTTTTTTAAACCTCAGACTCATAAGCACGTTAATATTCATAGAGTGAAGCGGCAATAAAAAGTACACACAATCGAAATAAAGCTTACAAATAAAAGAGAAACCGAATCGCACAATACAAATGGAGAAAGAAGTAAAAGTAAGAAATGATGAATAAAATGGTAGTTTGTTAGAGGAAGAGGGGCGAAAATGGCAAGTGTTTCGGTGGCGCTCTTGTATTCTTTTTTGAATAAAATGAAGAGGATTCAGTGCGAAAATGGAAAACAAACAGACGTCGTTGTCGTGAATAGAATACGATCTAACCGAAATAAAAAGGGGCCAGAAATACAAAGAGGAAATAATTTCCATGGACTTTGCTTCGCCTGATTAAACAAATGAAATACCGAGTTCAGACTGAAACAAAACACACACACACACAAAAAACACAAGAGCAAAAAGAAAAGAAATGGAAACGGGGGGCGAGCAAAAGAGAAAAGCAAAGCTTAAAATATACACACTCTACACTTATCTTAGTTTCCAATGGAACTCTGTCGATTGAGCAAGCGAAACGAACACGTGAAACCGAAACAAATAATATCAGATAAAGAAATGAGAGTGAAAAAAAGAGAATAATGTGCGGTGCGTACAAAAGTAATGATTTTTTTGTTCTGTATTCATATTATTAGCATCTTCAGTGAGAGAGAACAAAGGTTCGTGAAAAGACGTCGGGCAAAAAAAGGCGATAGCGAAAAGGAACAATAGACAAAAGCGTTGTTTAAACGACTAATTTCAAGCTTGGGATTGAGAGAGAGAGGGAGAGAGCGAATGAGAGTGAGGAAAAAAAAGGCTAACGGATCCGTTTACAGTGCTCAACATACCTACCGAAGTTATTATAAAAATGTTGAAGGCGAATACGAAGTACGTAAAATAAAAGACTTGCAAAAAATGCCATCCGTTTGCAAATTGCATGCTACACATTCTGGGTACGGTTCGGATCAATCTAGATCTCCGTTCGAGGTATTATTTTTTTTTCTCTTCTGTTTCTTCTCATCATCGACCCTTGACTGACAAAACGTTGTGAAAGAATGGATCGATGTTCACGTGCACGTAAATTAATTGGTGTAACGAAGTGATTTTCGGAAATGAATGCGTCATTACGGTGAAACATTAATAATACGAGAAGTACGAAAAGAAAAACGCGAACCAAATGATTCGTATTGATTTCAGCACATCATTTTCATTGAACAGATGTTGCATTTTGGACAAAGCGTACAATTTCGAATATAATCATTGAATGGGAGTCGGTCCGGACTCCCGGAATCATTCACAGTAAATTGAGTATGAATCAAAATGAGTGTCATCAGGCCAACAAAATCATGTGTGAAATCACATTTTGAGAGTCTTTTTTGTATAGCCATTTTTTATGTCGCATTCATCGTCCCTAGCAATTAAAAGCATCTGATTTTCCGTCAACATCACGAAATAATCATTTCATCTTTTCACTGTGTGCGCGATGCGGTTGAAAATGGGCCATGATATATGAACTTCATTCGGAGGGTATTTATCAATCCAACGTTGCGTTGTTTTTTTTGTCATTTTCAGCGACTAAACAAAATGAAATCAAGTCAAGTAAAAGAGCGAAAGAAGAAACAAAAAAAAATTTAAACAGACGGGATGAGATTATAAAGAACGTACTTCAAGCCCATTCATTTGCGCAAAGACATCATAATTTAGCATGCTGTTCAACACGATTCGCTCATTGATAACAAAAAGAGCCACTTAAACGCGGTCTCGTACACCGAAGACAAATGGCACTAAGTGGCAATGGTAGCAACGGCATAAATTGCGCCCGCCGAACAAATATATAAACGAGCTAAAATACAACTGATGAACAATGAAAGAAAGCAAAACCACACCTCACAGCCGTTCGCGGGAAGGGCGGGGAGGCTGTAATGGCTGGAAAACGGGCGCATATAAATAACATGAGTGAGAAAAAAGCACAACCGGCAACCAAAACACGAGCGCCTAGCGCAAAACAAAACAAAAAAACACCACCCCAGGATTGATCCTTTTCGGGAGTCTAATACTAAATTGAAACATTTTGATACGAAATACGCATAAGCCATTGTTGTCGACGAAAGAAAACGTGTGAAAAATTCATTTGAACCGCACGATGCCGTCATCAAAGGATCTATGCTCTCTGTTCGCATTCTGGCAACTTTGACTGTACAAGTGCGTTACCATTTTACGCTATTTTACTCATTTTATTTTTCTATTTTGTGCTTTTTTGTGGTGTTGCTCTCTCGCTATGCTATCTAGCGGCTCGATCTCGGTTGATACTGGTACGGCGTCGCCGACATTGGCTGGTGTGTTTCCAATTTTTGTCACAAAACATTTTCAGGTCGTTGCATTTTCGGAATATCTTTGGTTTTATGGGACAATTGCTTTCCCACTCTCCGACCCCCTCCCTCTCTCTCTGTCTCTGTTTCTATTTCTGATTCGTCTCGTTGGCTCTTCGGTTGTTTGGCTATTTGTTCTCGGATTTATCGTTACAGTGCCAACATCAGTGCGCGTAATAGATGTACTTCATCAATGATTTTGTTTGTACATTGGCAAAATATACAGACATGTGGATTGATGTAAATCACAAATCCGTAACGATATTTGTTCGTACACAATTCTACGAAACGTATTTTCGAGATGCATTGAACATTTGCCGACGTTGCAATTCGATATCGTTTTTACAACTTTCTGTGTGACTGATGCTGTTGTCGCTGTTTTGCCATTCTTTCTCTCCTTTTTTTTTCTTTTAGCTCTTTGCTTAAATTGATTGCACCGTCTAAACGCCAACAAATAACGAATAAAAATGCAAAGTGCCTGAAATTGAATAAGTTTCGATTTCTTGTTATTCTATTTGCTCTGTTATTTGATTCGCCTGGATTTGTTTTTATGGAGCAAAGGTTGGTTCGTCCAACTTTTATATTTACTGTGTATAAACATAAACATTCATTTTTTTAAATTTATAACTTCTTCGATGGCTATCGCATCCATGCATTGTTCATTTTGCCTTCATAATATTGTTCAATCAATTTAACTGTTTATCACACCGATGCGCCAATTTGTTGAGCTTCATATTTAGTGCCATTTATTTGAGTGGCACACAATTTTCAAGCTTTATTTTTTTTGCCTCAATTAGATTACTGTTATGTTAGCGGAGGGTTTTGTTGTTGTTGTTATTCTCGACCTCAAAAATTGGATAGCAAAATTGTGATTTACTTTTCTCGTTCGGCCATGTTTATCGATGGCAGCAAAAAAAAGTGCAGCCGTAATGGGAATGGTGGCTTAAAACCTAAATCCAGATACTTTCGCTCGTTTTGGTGTTGTTTGTTGTTTTTTATTTGCATTGCAATTTGCTGCAGAATTGGAATTGAATTAAATGTTTCGCAACGTGATGACAAAAAAACGAATGGACAGCATGAGCACTGAACAGCGCCAGTTATCATTTGAACACAATTAAGAGTATGGCTATTTTTCGTAGCAAAATCCCAAAGAATTAATGGTCGCTTTAAATCATTTTAATCCACCTTTGAAAAAGCGAAGTACATTGCCGTTTATTTTCGGCACATACATACCGGTTATATTGGCCCTATTCCCACCCATCCCCCCACCCCTCCCCGCCACTTTGTGTACAATTGACAAATTTATCGTCGCCAATTCACAATTTTGCTCAAATTGAATGTGATGGCGTTTTTATAGGCGCCACTATTACTGTTGCAGCCGGCCACTGTCACAGCCGCCACGGTTTTATGTCACTGTGACTTGGTGTCGATAAGCTTCGCCTGTGAATTATATGTTTGCTTGTTTATCGGCCAAATGAAAACAAATAAAAATATCACACACACACACACACACACACACACCAAATATGGGCGTTTTTGTACCAGCAAATAGCTGACATGAAACTTTATAGTCGACAGCGAATGATAATATTTGATATGGCATTCAAAACAAAATGATAGTTTACAAAAGCGATTTTACAGCACAAAAAAAACAGTGTGTAATGTTTTATCAATAAACCACAAAATTGGCCACAGTTTTGTACCGTTTCACCGGATGAATGCGTATGGAACTCGACAAATCGGGTTGCTTATTGTGGATGAAGTGCGCCACAACCAGGAGTGCGGAATAATATGTGGAACGCCATTTCAAACGAGAAATTTAAACTTCGTGAAATTGTTTTTTTAATGTATGCATTACAAACCATTTGTGTACTTTCGATCGATTGTTATAACTTTTTATCACACACTCGAAATTTATACATCAAAATCCACTTTTTTGAATGTCTGCATAATTGGATATCAAATGTTCGGCAATAGTTTTGGTATTCGTGATGGAATTGTTACCGTTGAGGACACAGAACTTTCAATACGGCATACAGTAACAGGCAACCGGTGTGTTGCTATAGATCGAAATGTGTGAACACATCTGTCGATACATTGTGTGTGTGTAAACAGTACCTGAGCAAACACAAACCATATAAATTTATCAATGTATACCGGTATATGGACGTGAGAGACCACAAGACATTCGTCGTAGCATTCGTTGTGGATTTTAATGTAGTGTTTGCACTTTCAATAAACATTCACTTTAGACAATGCTATCACACTTGACATTGATACGTGCGGTTGTGTGATTCGATTGAAATTTAATCGCCAGCAAATGTTTTCTCCATTCACATTTCATGGTGTCATCACAATTGTGTTGATGCAACAAACATGTGTCTTGCTCATCACAAGCATCTTCGGACATGAAATGTCTGAGAATGAAATGTATATGAAAATAAATTACTCAACATTGTTTATTGTTTCCGCTTTGCAATTTTGTTTCTGAATTTGAAATACAGGTGCTCAATATCCTGTTGGATATGCTGATATGCTTTGCTGATTGTACGGTTCAATCAGAAAATGTGTCAATGATAAATCTACTTTTTAAAGGGCTTTTCAAAGATCAATATATTTTGAGTTGACGAGAATAAATCCAAGTTACCGCTTTATTTTTGGATAGAAAATACCAGTATTGTAAGTCTGCAGTTCCGATGCTAACAAGATTCAAACTAAAACTATTCCATTTTCTGGTCAACCACTAAAAATGCCTTGCATTCGACGGATCATATGTGAAATGCAAAGTGATGCTGTACTTTCAAAAAGCGCTTGCAAAATATTCCAGCTAATTAGTTTGGTTCATTGTGAAAACTTTTGCACCGAATATGTTCCGCATTGCCAATAAATCTACCATTAAAACTTTGGAATGTGTAGCATGGCTTAATTCTCTTTAAATTGAACCAAAAATTGGAGATTTCGAGCAAAATTCAGATTTAAATTAAATTTAAATCCATGTGATCGATTGTTGCTTAAATTTTTGGATATGTGGCACATCAACGACGAATGGAATTCGTTTTTTTACACGATATACAACACAGATATGGTTACTATGGGTTGGAAACCAATTTGGAAAATCGTCGTCTAGATTTTTGGGCTATGAGATTACCACAATATCCAAACTATACGCACTAAATACTTAACGGCAACCATAATAGATAAACGTAAATTATTTGCGGTTTAAATCTGAGTTGTGTGCCAGCAACGGAACTGACATTGGCACCAGGCATCGATGGATTCTGACTATATGTAATTGACTGAAGCTAAAATTGTTAGATAGAACTCTTTGAAATAAATGCACTTAATTCGACGTATGTATGCATCGTCCCGCACACACTTCAATAGAGAGTTCGTTTCATGAATTCAATTGAATTGTCGTTGGTGCTATGCTCGAGTAAATGGAGTGTGAGGATGATGGAAAAAAGGGACACAAGTCTGACGGAGCTATTAGATTCTGTGTGTTTGTATACTTCACATCACATGAATATGTAACGCATTTATAATGCAAAGAAGTGAAACTTGTTCAAGAGACTATGTGAATCTTGTATAAAATGCTCCCTCACACACACAAGGACACATACACATACCATACCATTGGTTAGATTGAAAACCACACAGCACATAGCATTAGAATGTGCGTAATATAAATAAACAACTGAAGGTAATAATTAAATTCACATGTTGTGCTAATGAAAACGATTTAGAGAGACACACACTCACACACACAGAGTAACGTATATAAATACGATGAGAGCGAAATGCGAACGAGAGATATTTTGGCACAAGTACACGCATCAAGCTAAATGAATCGATTGTGAACGATGCAAAAGGAAGAGAGAGAGCCAAACAGCTGAGCACCGGAACGCAGTCATATAAAACAATGATAAAATAATAGCGTTTCAATGCTTGTGCAGATTTGCCACATCTTAAGTAACTTTGATAAACTTGAATCCTTTTACGTATTCATTAAGACATGGCATATATCTGGTGAAGCGCAATTTCCTCATACGTATTCTAACTGTCAACGTGAGGAGCCGACCCCATAGCAGCTTAACTGTTTATTTTTGCTCGAGCTAAAACTTTATTTATGTGAATGAATGAGTGGAAACGGTTTTGAGCTAAGGCAATCGCGTAAATTGTCATGCCTCATAGCAATATATCCTCTACTTCTTAATGTTTCATGTTCACCATGTTTGTTAGTTAACCACTGAGATCAACATCGAATAGTTGGACTGAAATAAAAGGAGAATAAAATGAAACAACAATAGCATATAAACTCAAGCAAAGCAGAGCAGAACAGAACATGACATGCTTGTAATGAATAGTGTTACATATGTGTTACACTTTCACTGGCACACCGTAGCGAATTGTGTGTGTCTCTCTCTCTCTCTCTCTGTCTTATGTGTGTGTGTGTGTGTGTGTGTGGTTCGGAGAGAAAGAGATCCCCTAGAATATAGAACTGGCAACCAGAACTTTTCTATGTCGAGTAATTGTTTTGTTGTTTTGCCACATTCCATGTTATTGCACATCAATGAAGTTGATGTTCAAACAATACATACATCGAATGTACCAGCTTGTTGAGTTTCGTTGTGTGTATATTTGGGCTATATTTCAAAACATCCTTTGATATCTGCATACTTGGGCTGTTTTCAGTGTTTGCGCACGAGAAGTTGACTTTCAAGTGCTTCATATGCCAACGGGAACAAGAGAGAGAGAGAGATAGAGAGAAAGAGAGAGGAAGAGAATAAGAACGAACTACTTCAACCACATGTAAAATGATTATTTTCTCATGTTTACCCACCTTTTGCTAGCATGTACATATGTGCGCTCGCTGAGAGCCCACCATCTACCATCTACTTCTGTCTATTCGCACGTGAAATAAGATGATTTAGCGAAAAGCTGTTGCAGCGTTGTACATGTGAATTTTGTGGCAAAAGTTTCTAAGGTGCAGTGCTAAATTAAATAAACTCATGTTCACATTACCACATTTACATGCCAAACGCTATACATTAACGAACTGTTCGAAAAGTTGACTCTACAACACTTGCAGCATATAACATGTAATATGTTCGTATAAACTCATTGTTACTACAGTTTGGCCGCTAACTGTCTTCAGGCTCGTAATTTGCTCGATTGCTGATTTTATTTCATTTATGCACATTCATGGTATCGAATTGGTAAATGGCCAAAATTGAAAACAATGAAACATATTGTATATCATATGTGTATTTGGATTGCTATAAATTTATTAATATCATCGAATCAATACACTTTATTTGTATATTTAAAGGTAATAAAAGCTTAAGGGGAATCTAATTGTTTTTAATGCTTTTACTCGTTTCGTGTAAAATTGCCGTAAAGTGGTTAATTTAAACATACATTAAATGGAAGATAAGCTCTTTTATAATGCCATTTTATGTTCCGATACTTGTTCAAGTAGTCTTTCGTTTGATAGACGTTTATCGGTGCAAAATATTTGCATGGTGGCTGTTTGAGTATGCTCAGACTTCAACTTTTGGTTATTTTCTCGAATTCCGCCCATTCCATTAATTTTCCCCTTGTTGTATGTGTGCGGGAGAATGAGTTTCAGTGAATCACTTAATCTCATGTTGTCGAGCAAACGACTCAAGTATTATGTTCAACTTTAAAATATTTTGTAGGCATTAAAAACCGACAACTCATTCAAAATGGTTTCGGCTAAAACTTTTCCCGATCAGATTGTGACAACACAAACACATTCATGAGAAAAGTCGCATCGTCAATTGCCTCAGCTTAATTAGCGCTGTTGATTTTGTCGCCTAAACATTTTCTGTTGAATTGGTAAACTAATACATGTCGATTTATATCATTGAAAAGTATTTAAAATGACATTGAATTGCTGGCACATCACTCAAAAGCCCGTTAGCATATTATCGAATGTGAACTGTGTGTGTTTTTTTGTTTGAGGTGGAGCTGACAAATCACAAAAAACACGATCAATTTATGGAAATTTGCTCGTTTTACTTGGTAGAAAATAAATCAATGCACTGAAAGAGCGCGCTGAATAAGCTCCATAAAATTATAACATAACATAATATGCTTTAGTAAACAAAACTTTTGATGCGAATACGCAACATTTGTATACTTTTTTTGTTTTCTTGTCAAATGAAAAGAAAAATGTCAACATGTAAAATCATGTGGCATCAACTTGAGTAGCACCACTTAAGTATTATTGAATCGCTTAGAATGAATGAAAAATAACAAACATAATGATTTTGTAACACACTTCTCACGATGATGATAAAAAAAAAACGAAATCTATCAGCACACTCATACTTAGCTTCCAGTCCGTGGTACAAAATGGTACATTGTAAATATTGCTTTAAAAATGCTGGCATCTGTTGTACGTGTGCCAAATGCCGATGTGCGATTCAACAACTAAGCACATGCAATAAGTTTTCCATTCAACCGTTCATCCAAAAAAAAATATCGTATAACATGATGTAAAAAGTTTTGTGCGCTTTCGCTACGTTTTTCGTTAAATGAACAATATTCCATTAGAACCATTTTATTATTGGCATAAACTTAAATAAACATCTGACATCTTCATTTTCATATTTCCTCTGGTTTTTTTGAGGGGGTTTTGTTATTTTTACACAAATTGAATGCTCTTTTTCTCCATTCCAGTCTTTTTCTCTGCCTTGCATCCACTCTACCTCTCTTCCTTTTTCCGTGTGCGTATGCATATTCAAAAGCAACTTATGTTGCTTGTGTTGTTTTCGGTCTCAAAATGGATTTCATAAAAGTCATTTGCGTTTGGCTGAATCATTGAATGTGTTTTTGTTTTATGGCTCACTTTTTCTCTCGTTTCACACAAAAACACGAGATAACAACAAAAAAGGGAAAATGAGAAAGATGTCGACGACACAAATGAACACATTGTTTTTGGTGTTTCTATTATTTTAGCATGTTCTGAAACTATTGTTGAATCTTTTACTTTTTCCACTCTTTCGTTTGCATGAATACAACAATTGAAAATTGTCGTTTTGCCGTTTTGACATATGGGTGGCTCAAGCAATTCCAGTGCAATTTTCATGTAAAACCTCTGGAAAAGATTTCACACTATAAGCGCACTCTTTCTTTTTGTTCTTTTTTTTCCATTGCCAATTGGTATGTGGGCAAGAGTGGAAGAGCGGTATGAGCATGAGAAGAATGCATGAAAAGAAAGTTAAACAACAGAGTTCGAAAATAAATTATCGTGTGTACCGCCTCGTTTTTGTCATATTGTTATCGTGTTGTAATATGCGTCATAATGTTTGTTTGGCACAGCTCGTTTACGTGTACTTGGTTCGCTATGGGTGTTCAATGCTCATGCCCAGCGCACTCACACAGTGTACACTGTACACTGTACAAACTGTACAAACTGTACATGTCATGGTCAAAGCAAAAATGTAAGCACTTGTGGTTTTACGCTTCATTCCTTGTTCACTCTTTTCTCCTTCTTGCGCTTCTTCTCTCTCGATTTTACCATATTTGGATCGTTTTTTCGGCTTGATTCGCATGTAGATGACATGCAAATATATAAATTTTATAACAATTTTCTACTTCCGTGCCTTACTTCTTGCTGTCTTGTTTGTTCTTTCAATCTTCTCTTCGGCAGTATTTTCTAATAGTTTTAGCAAATTATTTGGGTGCCCTGAAATTCAGTGGCTGAATGCTCTTTTCGTCATTCCCGTTTGTTTTTTTTTCATGATAGATTTTGAAGTAAAGCGTGTGAAAATAAATTGTACAAATGTGTCGAACAGCAAAAGAGCACTTATCTTGTTCAGCCAAAAAAGTTATAAATTGATGTATGGATAATAACGCACAACGAAAGTTGTAAATTGCTCTACTGCAACTTGAGGCTGGAGGGAGGGGGAGGCGTTGAGCATGAGCATCATGCCCAAAGTGTGAGACAAAAGTGATTGTAAGAACCCGCAACACTTTTTATCGTCATCATTTGTACGAACGATTTATTGACGAAGTTCAATTTTCTTTTCTTGTTCGTGTCTTATTTGCCGTTGTTGTTGGTTTTTGTTGTGATTATATTTTTTCGCTATTTCGATCAATTCATTTAAATTGAATTTATGACTGCTGTTCCTAGTAGCACAGTGACTGGCACTTTTTGATCAACATTTCAGCATCAACAACAACAAAAAAGGGAGTATAAAACTCTTTTATCGACAGCAACGATTTTGTTTTGGGGAGAAAAAGTGCGCGGCAAAGTGATCGATTTTCAAGTTGAGAAAAAGAATCTTGGCGGCAGTTACTCATCGTTTTTTTTGTTTGCTCCACCACCGATGTTTTTTATAGTTTATTTTGTAGTCGTTCTTCAAATTGCAACCGCCATCAAACATACAAAACCTGAGCGATAACCGATTTCTTTGTTCAATTCCATTTTGTTTTGCTCTTTCTTCATGTTTTTTTTTGTTGGTATATTTGATGCAAGCTTTTATCAGATTAACCCGTTGAGACGTTACCGCTCTGTATTTTCTTTTTTTATTTTCACTTTTTCAGCTTTTACCTCTCCGGTTGCCAATCGGTGGGACAAACCCATTTGAAAATTCCATCTTGTTGCGAAGAGAAAGAGATTCGCCTTGATAAATTGGTTGTGACACATGAAATGGGACAACAACAACAACAAATATCAAAATGGAAATTTACGTTTTGCAAATAAAAATTTCCCACAACAACGTGAAGTTACAAATAACCATAAAAAAAATATTTCCACTTCATTTTACGATGAAGCAGTACCAAGTATTGCAAATGGATGTACCAAATGGAGTTGACTCTCGTGCAGATGCACAAACACTCACAGGAAAAAAAACAAAAATTGTACAATTTTCTTGTTGCAAAAGATGTTATTACGTTACATGCCAATGTATTATACTTTTTTTCCTTGCTCTCTAATTCGCTCACTGAATCCACCGAATCCATTGAAATATCAAGTATTCTAGGAGTTGGAAAACATTGTGTCGGAATTTTTCTAACAAATAAATAGTAAAGCAACATCATCGGCAATAGTTGTAGAATAAACGACCATTGTGCTGTGTGCATTACAGCTCCACAGCTCCACACACCACACTATCGTACCGAAATGCTTTTATTTTAATCAAAAACATTGCAAAACATTTTACTGTGTGTGTGTGTGTGTGTGTGTGTGTGTGTGTGTGTGTGTGTGTGTGTGTGTGTGTGTGTGTGTGTGTGTGTGTGTGTGTGTGTGTGTGTGTGTGTGTGTGTGTGTGTGTGTGTGTGTGTGTGTGTGTGTGTGTGTGTGTGTGTGTGTGTGTGTGTGTGTGTGTGTGTGTGTGGTGTGTGTGTGTGTGTGTGTGTGTGTGTGTGTGTGTGTGTGTGTGTGTGTGTGTGTGTGTGTGTGTGTGTGTGTGTGTGTGTGTGTGTGTGTGTGTGTGTGTGTGTGTGTGTGTGTGTGTGTGTGTGTGTGTGTGTGTGTGTGTGTGTGTGTGTGTGTGTGTGTGTGTGTGTGTGTGTGTGTGTGTGTGTGTGTGTGTGTGTGTGTGTGTGTGTGTGTGTGTGTGTGTGTGTGTGTGTGTGTGTGTGTGTGTGTGTGTGTGTGTGTGTGTGTGTGTGTGTGTGTGTGTGTGTGTGTGTGTGTGTGTTTGTGTTTGTGTTTAACGCAGCAAACCATCGAGTGTCAAATACGAATTCAAGTGTGTTTAAAACTCCCTTCAGTTTGTACTTATCGCCGTACATGGAAAGAAAAATTGAACCCCGTTCTTATTGTAGCAACAGACAATAATAATATATGTACTGATAAATAGAAATAACAGTAATAACCATGATGTTTATACATAATGTGAATTGAATGTGTCATTTTACAATGGTAACACAATTGAAATGTTACATGGTGAAGCAGAACTTCATCACACTTATAGGTCATTTTGAACAACATTTTCATCATTTCTTGTTCTTTATCCATAGAATTTTTGATAAATTTGTATTTTGTTTGGCTGTGACAAAGAAAAAAGACAGTAGCAATTGCTTGAGACATTCGGATGAAATAGAAAAATTGAGTCACAGTGCAAATTACACGTTGAATGAGTTTTTGAATAATAAAAAAAACGAACATCTGAACGGGTGTTGCAATCATCTGAAAGTAGTGAGTTGGCCAACGCCACATATTTATTTTGTCGATGGGTTGCCATTTTACTCCGTCAGAAGGCGGAATATAGAGCAGAAAGTGAGAAACTCCAACACAATGGTGAAGTAAATAGAGAAAGAATTCGAGAGAAAGAGCAAAAGGTACCTTAAATTTGAAAACTATGCACATAACCAACATCAGCCATTGAATGGCCAGGCACCGGAAGAAAAACAAAAATCGAAACAAAACAACTGTATGACCAACTTGCAATGTGCTGTTCACACACAAAACTTTTCCAAAATAGAAAACTTTCCAAAAACCCCAATGTTTATTATCATTTCAAACTAATCGCGTATTAACCTGCTTTTTAGGTACGCTTTTTTCTTCTCTTTTTCTCCTTCTATCTCTCTGTCTCTCTCTCTATCATTCGCAGCGCTTATTGAAATGGAATTTTTGGACAGAGCCTGAAAAAATAAAAACCATGGATGAAATCGAAGATTTGCATCCACAAAATTGTGTTGGCAACTAAAGGCAACATGGAATTTTAAATGAATGAAATGCACATTTTGCGATGTGATCCAATGATGGTTTGATTTTATCAAATTATATTGTTTTTACGTTACGTGATTTCAAGCGAGGTGAGTATACGTGCTAAAATATTCCATTGTACCAATATCCATTAGTGAACTCTGATGCTTCAATTAAACCGAAAATTTATGTAAAACTCTTTTATATACCGAATAAATGTTTGTTTGGTTGAGCTTACTTGAAATTATTTGCTCAATGCATTTAAACGTTTGATATACACTGTAAAGTTGCCAAAAATCTACACATAGTTCGTGTATGCCATCAAAAAAGGTTTCACATAATGTGGCCTGGAAAGTTGACGTTTTATTTTTCTCCATTTCTTGGTTTTTCGAAACATTTATTTATGAATTTTGACTCCGTGCATCGCACTGTATGAATGTTGAGCAAACACATTTTCAAATTATCTATACTTCTATCGGACTGTAACAGTAGATAGACATAAAAGGGATAACATTTAAATTAAATGTAGTTTAAAATGCATACGACGAAACAGGAGCAAAAGTGCTAAAAGTTTATATGCATCGGCCGTGTGTTTTTTTCGAGTAACATATTTTTTGCACATTGCTATTCTTTACCATTCCCATCAGGCTGGTGTCATCTGGTTTACCCAACAAATCTAAACAAAAGAGAGAAAAAAATGGTATTTGCCCACATTCAAAAGGAGTGTCATATGTCTCCCGCGATCTCCTAGTACCCAGTTATACACCAAAATCGTACGCACACGTACAAATGCATACAAATCACTCAATTTTACCGAGAATTTGTTATTAACAAAACGACTAGACTAGGTGTTTGGTGAACGAAAAACACCAGCATCTTGAGTATATTTTTTCCGTTTTTCGTGCACAGAATATCATGCCATAGATAATGCAACGTGTGTGTATGCCATATCGTTTCGTTGTTGTTGATATAATGATTATTTGTGTTGTTGTTGGTCGACGATGATCAACGTGTTTATGTCATTAAAATCTATAGCAACGTTTCAATTGCATGGCGTTATTATGATTGCACCACTGCACACGTCGCTGATGATATATCATTTATTCATGAATATGTAAATCTAAATATGATAAAAATTGTACCACCCTCATATCGACATGTACATTCTTTTTCATCACAGGCAACGTCCTTTCGCTTCGGTGTGTGTATGTGTGTGTGTGCATTTTTTCTCTATTTCTCTCATTCTCCAATTCAGGTGAATTTGGTATCAAAATCTGTTTTGCATATTTTGCATTAAACGACAACTCATGTATGCATGATCATCAATGGAGTCTAATGCAATGAAGTGCATACACACTCCAACACACAAGCCACATTGGAACTGGTGCATAAGCACCAGCACCAGCAAACCTAAAATTTATCAGGTTGTCGTCGACACAATAATTTTTCTTCACCACAAAATACCCGGGTGCATTCGAAAAATAAAGCTCATAGAGAGCGTATGAGCTATTGAATATATATCTTGCATAAATGAAGGATGTGGTTTTTTTCTCATGAAAAAGAAAGAAAAACATAAATATCACATCGAACAACGATAACAAAATACGAACAATTTTCCATGTTAATGGAATTTGCATGCAAAATTCCATACCAGTAAGTTCAACAATTTATTATAAACAATTTTTGAATATAATTTTACGTTTCGTGTAACACACACACACTTCAGATCTATTAAAATATCTTTTGGAATTTCCATTTTAATACCTTTGGCTTGACCAACTTGGCTTCAACATTTCAATAACATGGCAATGTACAGTTTGTGGGAAAAACGGGTGTTCTCACACCCAATCTCAAATTTTTATTTCCCATTCTCATATCTTACTGAGTCTTATCTAAATATTTACGTTCACATTTTGTATTTCTGCTGGATTTGACATCGTTTTCGGTGTGTATCATTTTGTGTGGAGCATGTCGTTTGTTATGCCCGAAGCGAATTATAAACACAGTGACCTTTCTACATTGATTCGGTTCTATGCTATGCTATCACAGAGGTCGAATATTTCTAGCATCATCATCATCCACTTCTTGGCATTGTGTGTGCGTTGTTGTTGTTTTTTCTCTTTTTTTCAGTGGTTGTCTTTGCGTTTGCTACGTTATCTCAATTTTAATGCTGGAAGTTCACTGTGATGCAAGTGATGGAATATATTTTCAATATCAATATTACCAAGCATATTTACTTTTCAGATCAGGTCAATTTAACTCAACTGATTGCCTTGTGAGAAGTTCTATTGTTTCGTCAGAAGCTTTAATTTAGCTTAGCACCTGGATTGAATTCAATTCTTTGATTGGAATTATTCTTCGAAATTGAACAATACTTTGATGTTTAAAAATACACAATGCCATGCAGTTTAATTAAAACTAGTACATAGTGAACTTCACTACGTGAAGTATGGTTTAAATACAGGATATTTCATAAAGCATGAATAAAATGCGCAATTAAAATTTTCAGCAAATTTTCAAAAGTGGTCGAAAATTCAATTTTTGAGATATTTTTAAAAACATGACTTTCATGCTCACAATCTGTCCTTGGACAATACGAAATGGAGTTAGCCTTCATATTAAGCCAACATTTTTTCAAACGAATGGAAAACGTTACATTCGTATGCTCATATCTCGGCCGATATGTAAGTAAGTTTGTTCGCGAACATGTGTTCGTGGATTGGATTTTCGGCCAAAATTGGTGTTCGCGAACATTATTTTGGGTATTTCTTGGCCTCAAATGAATCCTTGGGTTCATTCCTATCGATATCATGCCACTTGAAAATTCGGACTTTGCGAAAAATGTCTTTTTTTACCTTTTTTCTCGTTGTTCGTGGATCTCGTTTTATTGTTCGTTGACAACACTATATGTAAGTTTGTATGTTGGGCCAAATGAACTTTTATTCTCGGCTTGAGCTCCCTAATTCAACGTTAAAAGATGAGCTTTATGAAACGAACTGTAGTATTTTGATGTTCGTTAAGATGAATTGAAGTGCGTCCTCAAATGCACGACTGTCGTGCATAGTGGATGTTTCAAATCAAAATATGCAATGTAGTATTTCACACATCTCACAAGAGCAATTCAACCGATTCGACCGAGCTGATTTTGGCACAGGTACAAACGCCGCAGATTTAATTCGAATTCAGGCGATTTATGCAGAAGAAGTCTCCGCCGTGATAAATGTGCAATTTGTGCATGGTTCTTTGAATGTTTTCATTTCAATTAGACTGTTGTTTTTGGGGTGTGTTTAATTTATCGGGGATTTGCAAAATCTCAATCGCATTGTGTGCTGCTGATTTTGGCGGCTTTTCAATCAACCAAATATACAAACAAACAATGCACTCTGATCAAATTACATTTTCAACGTGTTGCAAAACAGAATGCAATACACCTTAAAATCGTGATTCCAGATTCTAGCATTGATGTTATGGCCGTGGTTCAAATTCTGAACAGTGTAACAATGTAAACGCAACGGTGTTAAAGTCCATAACCAGTTTTGAGATTGCACGAGAAATACGATTACAATCAATGTAATGTACAAATGTACGTTGTTTGATTGCTTTTATATCTCCAAATAAATACGGAATTTGAATTCTAGCCAAATCATCTTTCCGAAATGTTGAATGCAAAGCCAGTGGAATTCCTCTATATCCAAACAATCAGTTGAACTACTAAATCTACGGCAAGAGATTGAAATTTGATGGCATTAGTGGTGCATGCTTAAGCGTAAATACAAATAGCATCTGTGATACTCGTGTTATTTGAGATAGACTTAACTAAGTAAATTTGAAGTAATCATATAGAATCCATGCAAATATTTTCGCTTGAAGGCAACATTTCGCCTCATTTTAATCAGTTTGTGTAATTTACATTTGCAATATGGTTTTCCAAATTCATTTACAAGCCATACAATTGCTGTGGTGTTTGCATTTGTGTTTTAGAGATTAGCTTAGTTGAACTTCAAACAATCGCTATTTTCTTGGAGTTTTCCATGCGATGTTTTGGTATGACAGTTAAATTTACGATCAAAAACACTGGAAAGCTCCTCACACCGATTTTAATCCGAATTAATCGATTCTAAGAAATCCGCTTGAACCATCAATGTGTCCGTGTAATTGACATTCATTGTTAAAGTTTTGGTCGGTTAATTGAGCAATGACAAAAACGACGGCTTTGCTATAGCGACTCGAACCGTTTTCAGGACCGATATCCAATATTTAACTAAATGGTAAGGCCTATAATTTGCCATAACGTTGGATATCGTTTGAACTATGTGATAAACAACTTCACATTGATGTTCCGAAACACATACATAATTTATCCGGCAACTTTAGTTTGATGACAGCATTAAGTGGCATGCAATAACGAGTGTTTGCACAAACCAGAGGACGGGGTGGGATGGATATTCATCAGAGCTGGGAGCAAATACTTAGCTAACGGACGCATCACTATGAGAGCTCAAACACATTTAAATTATCCAATAATTCAGCTAATGTAAATGTTGTGCTTTATTGCATCGAAATTCCCAAATGGAGAGATTGCACTATCAACATATCCGAATGTGTAACTGGTAACGAAAATGTATCAGCAAAAGTGTGGCCTTCAAAAATGTGACATTTATATGTGATTAATTATTTAGCTAAACAATTTTAGGTTGATTGAATCTCCATAGGATGTAGCTGACTGAGTTCTGCATTTATTTTGTGTTGAATTCGTTCATAGTAAAAACATGCGGCCGTAAATTGGATTCAATTCTGCGAAATTGTTTGGATTCGATGTGTAATCAGACTTTTTTCAGAAGTGTTTTCATTTAAAACCAGAGGAAGTTGAATTTAATTTCATTGTATTGTTTCGAAATCGACTCAGAGCATTCAATCAATTGAATTTTAATGGGATTTGGCATTTGTGTTGAAAAGTCCCGTTGTTCAAATGTTTAAAAAAAAAATCCAATCGAATTTTTTTCTTCCGAATCGTGTTTTAATATGGAGAATAGATTACATATGAAAAATATGAAGTTTAAATTTGAAACGGAAGTCTCAATAAAAGATACACAAACAGCAAATGTAATTCATTCAGTTGATTTTTCCGTATTCAGAATTTTTTAGGCTGTTTTTATTTTTCTCATTCCACCAAAATGTTTCATATATAGTGTATTCTGTTCACTTCCGTACTTTGATTTGCCTAATATCATATGTGCGTGCGCGTGTGTGTTGATTGCCATGCTTTTTATTTTCAATGCAGTCCATATGAGCTGATTTAATCTGGAATCTTGTGACAAGATACGGGAAATACGTAATAAATTCTGATGTTTAGATGAATAAAGCAAAAAAAAAAAGAAAAAGAAATATCGTTATATTGTGTCGGAATGGGGGCCTCGGTATGGATATAGTAGTAAATGGCACAGATTTCACGCGTTCATTTCTCATTTTCTTTTGATGGTTGTTGATGCGAATTTATTCGTTGTGAATATAAACATTCTCATTTTGTACAGACGTCAAATAGAAAATTCAGTGACTGAAATGAAATATCATGACAATGAAATCGGAATGAACAAAAGCTAATACACCCTTCAACAGTCAGCTGAATGTCGTGAAAAATATGTTATGCTGGCGTTCTTTCAACCACTTTGCCATTTAGCATCGTTGTATCGAGATGATATGGTGTGCATGGTGCGAAGTGTGCACCTTTTTGGAAATATATACATTGTGTTCATTTCAATGATAAAGTGCGATTAAAAAGTGAAATGTGAGCAAAATAGAGCTCAAACGAATCGCACTTATTGTGAATGTGTGTATCAAGTAGCTATTGCGCGAATGAACAAGATAAATTGACAAGAATCATAAGACGCACCTTTATTGCTGAAGTAAGAGAAGAGCACAAAAAAATATATGAAAAACATATGGAAGCATGTATCAAATTCCAAAACACTTTCGTACAAGATCCACACACCACAGTGCAATGTGTGGTGGTGTGTTTACGAGTCTGTGTACGGAAATGGGTGCGAGTGCACCATGTTCTCTTTTTTTCTCAATAAAAGTGAAATTCCGTTTGGAGCTTGAAAATGAATGATGGAAATGGCATGTGGAAGAATAGGTGCAAGCACTTCAAGTAGTGCTTCTTTCCGACCACAAAATGACATACGACAAGTGTTTTTCTTTTAAACTGAATCGTTCAAATAGGTTTAAAAAGTCATTTTCAGTACGTGGAATCCCCCATAGGAGGATGGAGAACAGCAAAAATGGCAAAGATGCTTGACAGAGCAGAAGAAATGCAAAGAAACGCCAATCCAATTTGAATCAATGAAAAGGAAAACGATCGTAAAGTGTTTGCATTTTGTCTTCTTCATCGTTGTGCCGAGTCGTTTATGTGCTTGCCGTGCTTTACGTTTCCGATTATTTAATGGCTTCAAAAATACACACACACACACACACACACACACGCGCGCGCCCGCGCACCGAGAGACACAGAGGGAGTGAATACGAGTAAACGAATATTTGCTGACATTTTACACGATCGAATGGCGAATCTATTGTGCATGCAACGTTGTCAAGTGTTTTGCCGTACATGACATCGCATCGATTTCTCACAATGTACCATTCAATCAGATGATGCTCAATGCTATTCGCATTGAGTGTGGCTTAAGTGCTTTTCTCACATCGCCCGGTATTCTGTCAAACAACCGAATCTCTTGAATTTTCTTTAATCAATCAAATAAAATTCCCTTTTTTGTGTATACGCTTGCCTATGTGTGGATGTGTGTGTGTTTATTGAACTTTTTGAAATATCAACACTCCTTTCTCGTTTTATTTTATGCTCTGCCATTTTTTGCAATGGTTACGACCGTTCATTGAAAATAACCAATTCCATATCAAACAGACCATTGAATCAGCTTATTTTCAAAATGATTTGCTACGGCATTCATTGGTTACACTTTATGCAAAATCGTGTACAATGTGAAACATCTATTCCAAGTGGAACAAAGAATTTCCACATTCGAAATGTGTTTCGTAACGATGACAATTCATCTACTTTATTTTGCAAATTGTGTGTACTCAGCGAGAAGCTACTCCGTTGCTATTGTTGTGTATGTGCAAATGGCGAAGAAAGATATAAAAAAACGATGATGAACGAATGCAATTGAATGTATCTTTAGCTGTTGTTGACTAACCGACAGAACCTGAGCCATCCAACAAGCAAACGATCCACATTTATACACATTTATCACATGCAAATGCGGATTATTCTTCACGTTTGCGTGCTTTCTCACTCACTCGCCCCAAAAATGTGCAAATTGAATACATTGAGTACATTCCAAGAGCCTTAACATCACCAACATCAACAGCATTCTGACTCCATCCATCCACACACATACACATTAAGCATTTGCTAAGTGAAAAATTTTCAGCAATGATATTTTATTCGGAAAATTAATTTCAATTAAATTGACTAATGATAATGGTAGTCTGCAATGGATATGGCGATATGTTGGTAATGCCAAAGACGGGAGCGACTTTCAGCTGCCCGTGCTGTGGCTTGTTCACTCGACATTTGAAAAATCATCGAAAATACTTAGCTGTAAATTTCATTTGGCGCAATTCAAATAGCATTAGCGTACATTTACCCGAACAAAAAAAAGATGCGATTCCGTGGTGGTGTCGGATGGCTATATGCTCGAGTCACTGTCTTGACGGGTCTTTATAAATAAGCCAAGTGAAATAAGAAATGAAAAAAAAATATAATGCTGGTGCTATGGCTGCAGACATGGTGTTGCACTTGAATCGGATGGAATCAGTGAGGATAATCGCATACTAGGAAAAATATTATGCATGGGCAAGAAAAATTACATTAATTCCCAACGGCAGCTAAGCAAGTGAAGTCGCACACCGCACACTGTGCACCACATACAGGCACACATCGAAACCGAGTTGCAATGCAATTGCAGCGAACGCCAAATCCACTCGAACAGATTTCAACCAAAAATATCATGCACATTATTTTCATTTTCAAGATGAAACTTGCACCAAATGCACATTGCAACGAATGCGTATGACTTGAGCCACGGGCAAGACGTATGGGGAAGAATGCAAGACGACACAAAAGTGAAGAAATAGAGCAAAGCGGAAATGATTTATGACATTTCACATGAAACAAAACATACATTCAAATGCCTTTTTATTTGATGCACACGAGTAAACGAACAACACACATATTTTTATGCGCCCGAGGATGTTTTCAATTTTACAAAGCGAACTGCAAACGAGGAATAACAACTACAACAAAAATCATAAAAACGAGTACGACATCTGAAAAAGAAACGGATTTCTAATTCGTGTATATTTTTAAGTGGAGATGATAGTGAAGTCACCAGTGTGTAGTGTCGGGTGCCGACAATGCATCGTCTGCAGTAGTCGTTCTATTTATTTCAACTTTGAATCAAAACGACACAACAGAAAGCAAACACAAAACAAACAACACACAAAAGAAAAAAGGAGACACAACTCAAGCCAAAGAGCATTAAAGGCATTTTAAATCGTTTTTACGCTGTCAGTTTTAAATGCACTCGCACACAAAAACAACAAAAAAATAATGTGGAAATTAGAATTGTTCCCTTTTTTTGTCGTCTTCCCCCTTCGCTTGTCATTACGCCGCATTTCAAAAATAGTTTTCCGAATTATGACATGCCAATGATGTAGTTGATGAACATAGAATGAAACATGACACAATCCAATGAACCAAATAATAATTTCCATCCATTTCAAAAATTAATTTGATTTTGTTTCCATCATTATTCGTCTCTGTCTCTTGCTCTATTTCATTTAATGGATTTTCCTCGAAAACAACAAATATTAACTTTTCGTACGTATATCCCGATGTGTCTGATTCAAATTTATTGGCTCATATTTACACAAACACACACGCCGCGCTTATAATTCGTGGAAAAAAACAAGTTTATAGATAAACATTGATGCGAATTGTTATTGTGTAAGTTTTTGGATGTATGCACTGGCAACGAAAAGTTCGAACAACAATTTAATAAAATGATTTTAGAGAACATTCTCATTAATTGATTTAGCAAGTAATTTTCTCTGGTGCATCTCGTGCTGCGTGCATTTTTCTTCAAGTCAAACCATCATGATAATGCAATCGATCAACGGCAACTGGCAAGGCATTTTCAAGAAACGTTGTTCAATCAAGTTTAGTCTATTAGGTCGTTAATCAATCGGAAAATTGATCTAATCGAACTTCAATAGCAAACATTGTTGAAACGATTTATTATTAAATTGCGTATCAATAAAATTTTCAATGGCAACACTGTTTGATACAGAGTGATTGAATTGATTCACTTGAAGTCAAACCAATGTCAGTGGGCCACAAACTGTGTACCAAATCTAGATTCTCTGAATGAAAGCGAAAAATTGAAAAAAATGCTTTTTTTTCCAAATCAATTTGAACCGTTTCAAGCCAGAATTGACATTGCCAGTGTTCGAATGTTCATTGAATGCTGTTACATATAACCTTGAAAATTGACCAGTAATTCCATTTCGCAGACTAATCGCTAAATTATGAATCTACCGAAGCCATTTCACAACGTTGCGAATGACTTGTGGCTTAAAATAGATTCAAACAGAATTTTGCTTTTAATCTCTTATTTATGCTCACGTGTCTCTCTTTCTCTCTCTCATGAGATTAGCAGCGTCTGGAATTCTCTTCTGAAATGAGCGCGTTAGCAAAAACATTCAATTTCGAATTAAGTGTTTCCAAATTGAATTCTGTTCCATTTCAATTTGTTCAATTTTGGTTCAGTTTTAATGAGCAATGTCCGGAAAGTTGTGAAGGGACGATTTTCTTAATTTGGGAGTCAAAGTTTGTGGTTTGGCTTAAATGCAATCGAAAAATAACATGAAAGACAAAATAGAGGAATGAAGGTATTACGGTATAGAGAATATAGACACATAGACAGCTGAGAACTAAGTAGCGAAGCGGTTATTAAGTTTTAGACTGGGTCAATCTGTTTTGAGTTTTCTACCACAAACATTCGAACAAGAGGAAAACAGGTAAAAAACGAATAAAAGAATTGCAGAAAGGAGAATAAGCTAAAAGGGTTTGAAAAAAAAACAACCACAATACCTATGTTACTCGAGCTGATTACATTAGAGTCGTGCTAATCAAGATTACCTCTTTTCTGGGTGTGTCAAACTCAGCACTGTAATTGCATTGTTGTACAAGAAATGCTTTCAGTTGGAGCAAAAGCACAGAATAACATCTTTTCGACTGAACGGGTTTTTCCTCGTTTCTCTACTTCCTCATTATTTTTTGCCTTCAAGCAATTTGTTTAATAGGACTTTGTGCTCATTTAAATTCGAAGCGGTTGAAAAGAAAATATTTTTTGGCTCCAATTTACCCGTTAAGAATCTCATTCCCACTGAATGATAACACAAACGAACGTAATTTATAGCTAAAAGAACCTTAGAATATGTTTTTTTTAAATTTAATTTGATATCGGCAATGTTTGCGCATGCTATTCGAAATTGTTGAAAATTTGAATGGATCTGGTTACTTTTGTGTGGTGATATTGCTATTGCTGCCTCTTGTACAGACTCCAGTGATTGGCTATGTTTTAAATAAAATTTATCATTTTCATGCATTTTGATTTTCATTCGTCTCTCATTATGATAAATTCGCTTAATTTGACGATAGATTCATGTGATTGCAACATTGTTCGCCTGATTGTAAACTACTATCAATTGTGCGATCCGTAACATCTAGGGGATAGACACGAATCAGTACTAGCACAAAACTAGACATTTGTCCATAAAAATAATAAAATAATATTGCCAATCTCTTATGAGCAATCCAATTCTTGGAGTTTGTTTAGAAAATAACTAGAAGAAAATATAACAAACTAGTCAATGAAACTAACTCTACTACAATCGGTGTCTACCCCTAGCATAAACATGCATCTCTGCTTGTGATTGAAAGTGATTCACTTCATCATAATAGTTTGAAGCAATTCGAATGAAATTTAATTTCGAACTAATATTGAAATATCTAGAAAATTCTCTCAAAAATGGCTTAAAATGATAGATGGTGGAGATAGTAAAAATATATCATTGTATTGCTTGGAATTGTTTGAACATCTTTTTAGAATGTTTTTGATATGCATTCCATCATAATGTGACAAATGAACAATTTCCGAAATTCCCTTATCGATATTGATTTTCTTGGTATTTTATTATCATCACATAAATGTTATAAAACAACTTCTCAGAAGCTCAATCAATGTTTCTATTAGTCGTGTTGCCAATACTCTAGAGTAAGCAAGCTTGCAGTCATTTTATACAAAAACCTCCGGTATCCTGTGAATTTCTTTACATTTCACCAACTTTACGGCTGCTTTAAAACAAGAATCATATGATTCAATTTGAATTTTTATCTGGGTCGGATTAAATTTCGTTACAAAATAGATAGAGTTGCACGGATACGAACGTAGCTTGTATGTTTACGATATCAAAGTTCTTGTGAATTCTTTGGTTAATTGCTTTTTCAAATACATGTTTTTTTAAACAATATTGTACGCATATTCGTACATTTGAAAATAGTACCTTTGTAGTTCAATATTATTTCAAGTATTTTGAAGTTATTTACCGATGCAGAAGATAATATTTTTTGTAATTTAATACGCAGCATTTTTTCATTGATTTTACATTCACTGTATTCTACAACTGTTTTTGCATTATAAAAGCATCTTAGTAATAATGAAATGCCGGGTAGAAAAAATGCAAGTAAACATTTCTAAATAAATCTTATGAAAAGCCTGAGTAAGACAGGGTTTGATATTTCCAATTGCATCTATAATAGATTTGTAGAGCTCTCAGTAGATTTATCGAAAAATAACCTCAAAACAGATCTTTCAAATTGAGTGCAATCTTTTGTTTGAGCAAATTTCGTGAATTACCAATTAATCGATGTATTTAATAAATACTATTTATTGAGACTTAAAAAAAGGAGGGAAAACAACTCGTAAATGGGTCAAAATATCACTAAAAAGATTCCGTTCTGTGAGAGCTCTTTTTGATGATTCTATTGAGTTACGCAGCTAATCTTCGATGCGATTAGAAACTCCATACCCTGGTCTTGGCGAAGAAATTCTAATGAATTTACATTGTGAGTTTGATTTGAAGGACATCCATTGGGTACACCAGAACATTCGTTTAAAACCATTATATTTTCAATATTCTATGGTAACATTGGACGTCTGCAAGTATTTCAAGGAAAAATTTATGTTCACTACAGCCCAGACGCTATCAACAATAAACACCGTAGAACGAGATTACATCATTGGAATTTGCAACGAAATATTTCTCTTTTTCCATATCGCTAGTTCACCCGTTAGCGTTTTAAAGAGAAATAAAACAATAGCAATGCAATCACAATTATACATTGAATGTGTCAGACAAAAGTCAATGCAAAATGTCGTCTTTTGTTCGAAATGCCTTACACATTCCAAAACTCAATCAAAACCAGAGAAAATTAATGTTTATATTTCTTTAAGCTTTTCATGTTTATTTAACATTTATTGCACTCAATATCGGCTTAACACAAACTCAATCGGAATAGAAAATGGTAATTGAAACGTGTAGAAATGGTGAAAGAGAAATTGGAATGAGAAATTGTGTGGAACAAAGCAAGTGCGATAATTAAAAATGATGCTTGTGCAAGTAAAACACAGTTAGAAAACAGATGTCCAAACATGCAAAATCTATTTGTAAACAATAAACAATTGCGAAACGATTTCACCATCGATTCGATCGATATATTGGAAAATGTTACACTTCTTTTTGGGCACGATTCGTCGAAATTAAAATAATGAACGGTAACTATTCGCAAGGGGATTTTCAATTCAATTGTTTAACTTTGGCTGGAAATAATATTCTATGTTGCAGCAAGTTTTTTGAATGGCGGACAATTTTCCAGATAATATTTTCAATTTCCATTCACCAGGTGATTCAAAGTAACACAAATGTGACATTTCAATATTTTGTTCTATTTTTATTCCACTGGAAATCGTATTGAAAAATTTGTTTTTTTTTTTTTTTTTTAAATCAGAAACCTTAGATGAAAATAATGCTGGATTGTTATGCATCAACGTTTATTCAATTAATGTTTCAGATTTCATATTTCACGTAATAATATTGAATACAAGAAAAAAATGGGAACCGTCACACTCTATCCGGTTGGCGCGCATCATTTTCATGGCTCAGAGAACAATTCCAAAATGTCGCCTCCACGAATGATTGATATTTATTCATATTTAATGCATTCATTGCAAGTTTTACAGGTGTATATGTGTGAAATCTCTTAACATGGCTGTTTTCTGTGCCATTGAACATTAAATTCCTGTGAATTATGAAAATAAAACATGAAATTGTGTGAATATCACTAACGTAACAGCTGTAATTTGAACCTTTCATTACATGTGCACGTTTGAAACAGTGGAATTTAAATGACAGCATTACACTGATTGCGCACAACTCATCAGCAAAACATTCAATTAAATGCATCATATTCATTACTTCGGTGTTGGGGATGTGTCATGAAAATGGTGGTGGTTGTGTGATGAAATGGAAACTTATCTACAATTGCACGAGCAAAAACGAAGCCACACAAAAATTATGAAAACTACCGCTGGTGAAATGCAAAACGTTCAATCAGAGATAAACAATGCAAAAGCAATTTGTTGGATGGAAATCTTTAAATGCACAAATGTTTGGGATTTGAATTGTATGGCGTGAAACGGGGAAATAAATTCAGGTACATTTTCATGGTGACTAAACTAATTTTCGGAAAAGTCACAGAGGCAAATATTTACATGATGATTTTGAAATAATGTGAAAACTGTGGTTTTGTCAGTGATTCAGGTGTTCGTATCTTGACACACTTTAAAGTTGTTTAGTGTCTGTTTCAAGCTTACAAAAAGCGTACAGCATATATTTGTTTCAAGTGTTTATGGGAAATGTGTTCAATCTTTCTATCATTATTTCCTCTTACGTCAAATTATGTACCACTTAATAATAAGATGAAAAACCTCTGAACGAGGTATAAACAGAGTGGCGCACTCAAATATCCTGCCCTTAAAATGACTGATATCACATTTTACGTGGCGCTGTTGAATTATATATTTTTGGTTTAACGCTTTTCAAATAATTCAACAATCTTTCCATGATGGCATCAATTGAAATTTGAACTAGTGTGCGCCAGTGCGAGCAAAGCGTTTTTCTGTCAATTTGATTAGAGTTAGGCTACGATTCAAACCAAAATATTTGTGTAAACAAAACGAATTTATTTTTCCGCCGTAATACAATTCACGTTTTCATTCGGCACTCGCACTGGCGCACACTAGTTCAAATTTCAATTGATGCCATCATGGAAAGATTGTTGAATTATTTGAAAAGCGTTAAACCAAAAATATATAATTCAACAGCGCCACGTAAAATGTGATATCAGTCATTTTAAGGGCAGGATATTTGAGTGCGCCACTCTGTTTATACCTCGTTCAGAGGTTTTTCATCTTATATCAGTATTTTTGTAAGGTCAATTTGTAAAAAACACTTAAAAATAACAGCTCTTCGAGATATATCATCAAATTCTGTTCAACTCCATCGACCGAAGTGCTAATTTTGAGTACCTTTGAAGTAAATACGGCGAAGATATATCAAAATGAGCCAAAATTTCGATTTTGAAGTTTTTGGTTTTTTTTAATTGTAATCCAAATTGTCCTCCAAATCGAGTCAATAGGCCCCGATTGAAAGCCAATTCTGATGTATATCGATTGTAATATATGAGTTGCGAGCATGTTATGTCATCATATTTAGTATTATATCACAACTTGATTTGATAGTGTTAACTCTGACACACAAATAGCCAAAACCCAATTTTTGCGAAAAATGATGAGTGAAATTCCAACTTCTATAACTTAGGAACGGTTGATCCTATTTTGATGGTTGAACTTTCGTTGGATAGGTATTGAGGTGTACTACCAAAGTGTAGTTTTTCAGAATTTTAGAAAATGGGTACGGGGGTCAAAATGATGAAAAACCAAAAAAATCGATTTCCGATTTTTCGGTTTTTTCAATGTGGTGACCAAACCCGATTATAGATTTCTTTCATACTGAGAACATATTTAAAGCTTAGCTCAATACCTTTCATTTGCGGTATCTGCGGACTATTCTATGTTGTGTATTAGCGGAGCTATGGAATTTTGAAAAAAATCGACACCCCGACACTCTCCCCCTGCTTATTTTCTTATATGTAAAGAAATTCGGCCGTTCTCGACGGTTTTGAACTGCCCCCCAGACTCCCTAAATATAATGTTATACATCACAGAAATCGAGAGAAGGTACAAAGTCACAAACACACAAACACAGAAACAAACATACCAAACCCAATTTTCAGGGGAAACCCCCCTTTCCGGGAAAACGTACACAACTTATGAACGGGTCAACCGATTTCGATGGTTGAGCACTCGTTGGAAAGGTATTGAGAAGTACTATCGATTGGTCATTCAACGACAGTGGTCAAGATTACCCACCGGGAGATATGCTATATAATCTGAAAAAAGCACCCCCATACGTCCCTTAAGCAAAAACAATTGTGGTTCCACAAAAATTCATTTTGACGACGGCTTTCGTCTAGTTTGGTCCTAAGCTACACGCCAATGCCTATTTCACGAATTACATCGGTCGGCAACACAGAATCCGAAAACTCGCGTATATATAGTGTTGCACTCAAAAGTGTATTTTTGGTGCGCCACTGGGAGAACTACCGTTCTCCGTGATATCCACAAAACGCCTCAAAAGCTGTTCAGTGTTCATAATGTGTTCGAATTCGTTGGATTAAGCATCATAATCACCTGAATGATATGCATAAATTTAAACAAACGATCCGTATCATTAGTAGAGTCTTTTAAAGCCTTTGAATCAAAGGTGTTCATATGTGAATAGTCTTATTAAGTTTCGGTTGAATCCATTGTTACCTTTTCCAACAAACATGGTGTACGCTTGGCATAGAAGAGTCTTGGCAATTTTCCAGAAAATCTTTTAATACATTGTATATATTGTAATAAAGACACCTAATTGAATGCGTAGCAAATTGAACAAGCTGGGCTCCATGTGTATGAGATGAAGTGATGCTGCCACGCAATGAGATGGAATAATGGATAAAAAAAGGCCCATTGTAACAACGTTGTAATGGTGCAAAAATATTTTTTTGATGATATTGATTTTCTTCACCCGCATGAATTGATGATGAACAAAGTACCGGTCATCGGCGATCGCTTTTTAAAATACTAATCGGATTTGTTGTGCACTCACCTATAGGAAGAAGAATCGAAAGAGAGAGAGAGAGAGAAAGAGAGAGAGAAAAGAATTTTATTAATAACTTTATTGCCTCGTAACAATTGAGAAGAGAAAGACTCGATTAGATTTAATGATTCTATGGTTATCTTTGCATGGTAATCTAAATGCGGACACTTCGTTCACATGCTACGATGCCTTATGTCTTAACCCTGGTTGTACAAGAGTATTAGTTCAATCTAACACTTAACAACAACGACTTTTGTTACAGATTACAAAAGCGTACACACTTTTTAGAGAGAAAAAAGAGCAAGCGATTACAAAAGCAAGCACGTTTTTTTTCTCGAGCTTCATCGAGCTTCATCGAGCTTCATCGCCTGTTTTAATTGCACCAATAAAAACTTTTCTTGAGATTTCCTGATGTTTCTGACGTATAAAATGTATAACATAAGATTACCGCCTACTTGAAAAATGCGGATAATTGGTCGTTATGAACATCACAAATGGGCTTGAAGAGCACTTTCTTTGATCCAGGCCTCAATAGCAAGGATGAAAACGCAACGCCGTTGTGGCAACTCGGTAAAAATGAATATAAAAAAAGGCATTTTATTGGGTTAAAATTCAATAGAGTTGATATTTAGATAAAAATCAAAATGGCAATTGGCTTTGTATAAAGCCAATCGATTGAAATCTGAAACGAAATCAAGATGACAATAAAAATGCTGGGCGATTCTTGGTGTATGTGTTGTTTTTTTTTTGTTAATGCTTCAGCTATTTTTCGGATTTTAACGATTTTTTTTTTTCCTATTTGAATTCCATTTGGTGCGCTCTTTAGCACGATCCATTGACTTTAACCTTGTGATGAATGAACGTACACTACATGAACGCTATTGGAATATGTGTGCTGTAGATGGGCACATTGGCTCATGACATTTGTCGAAAACGGCATAATAAATATTAAACAGATCAAAGATAATAGCTGGAGTCCAAAAGCACGAAAAAAAAAATCAAATGCCGACAGAAAAATCGTTGAATGAATAACACAGCAACAGACACACACGAAAAAGAGAAAAGAGAGAAGAGAAAAGACAATGTCAGCATTCATTTGAGTTGGTGAACAAAGAGTGCCGTGTGGCTGACTGCAGCCAGTATGACGCTGAGCGTATGATAATAACAATCAGTAAAACAAAAGATCGTCCCTTTATCCATGCGATGTGCTATTTTTTTGTCATCCACACAGCCTATGTGCTTTTTTCGCTCTCTTATCCCGCGCTTCGTTTTTTGGTATGTGTGTACCATGTGCCTGCGTACGAAAGTCCTTCTCATTTTGCATAAATAAATAATTTTGTCTGTACGTTTAAATCCACAGCATATTGAGATGGCTTTCATTTTCACAATGAAACCATCAAAAGAAACAGTTGCTTTGAAACGAAGCTCCATAAATGTTTTTTTGGCTGTATCAATTTGAATTCGAGATTTTTTTTTCTCACCATACTTATGGTTGCGCGTGTTTGCAAAACAAACCAGCGATTTTCCACAATTGACTATATATTTTATGAATGTCACAATAACCAAATTTAATTTAGTTTTTATCACAATTTGCCATGAAACATACACAAAATGCGCGCGGTTCAAATACTATTTTTATTGGATAAAAATTTAAATGTTTTCCCATTTTTTGGGATAAGTACTTGAATCATTTTCAAATGGCCATGAAAAATGCGGGCGTTGATCTGCGGCAGAGTTTTTCACGCATCGAAAATACCACGAAAAATTCCCAACTCGTCGAATTTTCACCATAATTTTTTTGTTTGTTCTAGGGAATTTGCGATTTTTTTTTTTGCTGTTGTTTTGTTTTTGTTGTTACAATTGATAAAATGTGTTCAATTCTAGATTCAATTGTTATTTCAACGATTTCAAAGCCAATGACCATAATAATATTTACAAAGTACTTGGAAAAAAAACACACACAAAGAAATTGCGAATGTTTCAGGAATTTCAGAATAGACAAAAAAAAAACAGGAAATCATAAAATAAAAACAAACTTAAATATGTTTTAACTTTGCCTTTGATGAGTTTTCGAATTGTTTGCATTTGCTATCAAATGAAGCGTAGATTCAGATTAAAATAAAGCACAAGCGATTCAAAGTAAAGCATAGCTAAACAAATCCATGCACAGTAAAGCTGAGCTTTTGCATTGAAATTGAAAGTGATACAAATGAGCAGTGCGAATGATGTCAATGTGGGCTGTGATTATAGCCATGAAAATTTCCATTTGTCGAAGTTTAGCCAACGTAAATTGTATTATATGAATGAATAAAATTCATTTCAATAATTTTATTCATTCGAGAATCTCATCAATGATGCTTCAAAGTCGATTCGACGAGTTTGGCCGAAAAGCGTTCGTTAGATTCCATCCATCCCATGTATTATTCACAGATGCTTTAGATGGTATTATGAATATACTTCATATATTATCATCGCGACTAAATAGAGCACCGAATCCATTGTCTTAAGCACACAAAGAAAAAAAAAACGAAATATGTTGATGAGCGTCATTTCAATCATTTTGGCTGTATGTGTGTGTTGTTTCAAGTAATTTAATTTCGTGGCTCCATTTGGCTGATTCGATTCTAACGAAAATTTGTTGAACGAATGGTTGAATTGATGCGTTGGCTGGTTTCATTCATCATACTCTTGTTATGAGTTCATTTTTACCGGTCTTACATCATTTTACTTTAAAATGATTTCCTGCCATTTTCTATCATATCACATAATCACAATGTAATCACTTGAGAATCTTTTATCCCAAAAAACGTGAAGAAGACACATCAACGAATTCATCCACGACCGCTGAATAACAATTTTCATTTCTCATTTTATTTTTTCCTTTTTTTTCTTCTTTTCTCGAACAAATTTTTCTTCAAAAACTGATATCTTTTTCCTCGTTGTCGTCGTCATTTTTCCACGCAATATTCACTTATGTCGAAAGTGAGTCAGATCATTTTTCTACCAAGTGAAATGCTATGAAATAACACGATTGCTGAAAATTATTACGTAAAATATATGCGCAAAAATGACACCCGAAACCAAAGCATTGGAAGAAATATTTACGCAAATTTATTTTCAACGATACACATTCTGTCATGCTTTTGCATTTTCTCGTTTCAACTCCAGTTCTAGTGCGTGCAATATAGTCATCGTTTCAATGGATTCGTCCTATAAAAGACGAGACACGCGACACTTTATACAGATTCTTCCTCTTTAAAATGTATCTAAGACATTTAAAACGCGCGCGCATTCATCGGAATTTGCACTATACATTTCTTATTAGTTTTTTTTTTTTTTGTAGTAAAAACGTCGTTTCAGCAAATCTCACGTTGCCATTTATTCATCGCGATATTTTTCATTAGATTTCATGTGACGTGTCGCTGTTTTTTTTTGTCACATCATCTTTTATATCGCAACGTACATAATATTTATGGAATTTTTTCCCCTTTGTACCCCCCGAAAACTATTTTCACTTCTGCATTTTTCACTGTATTTCATCGCATCGTTTAAAGTCTATGAACGTTGCGATATTTTTTTTTGCTCTGATTCAGTGCATTGATTGCATTCCGAAAACGTCGTTCAAATTCAATTATAATATTTACTCTTTTATTTGAGTCACAGTGAAAATCTTTTATGAAACACATTGTTGATGTTGAAATATTTCTGATGTGAAAATATCAGAAAATTTGTATAAAAACGAAAAATACGAGGTATGAAAAAAATGCTGATGAACAAAGACTTCGCATATTCATTCCATTTGTTTTTTTAAACACTCAAATCGATATATTTTCCGTTTGAATTGATACTTGTTCGTTGAAAAATTGCTAATATTTCTGAAAAAGAATTCATTCAAATATGTCAGAGCTCGCATTAAAATCATGTGTTTTACGTCGAAAAAAAAAAAAAAACATATTCCAATGGATAATCTAAAGCTCAAAGTCAGCATACACCATTCACACACTAACGCATTTCAAAAAAATACGGAAAATATCGCTCGAGAGAAAATAAATCGAAATGTAGCGGTGGCTGAAAAAAAGTGTGACAGAAGATGCGAAGAGAGTGGGGAGAAAGGGAGCGATCATTTGGGTTTGGTTTGTTTGTGTCTATTAGCTATCGGATTGCTTTCTTCAGACACTTTTCCTCATTTGTTTGAATAATAAATCTTAGCTTTACGCTATCACAAAATACTTCCTACAACATTTTATTTATCTCGTTGTCGAATTTTGCGTGCGGATTTTGTTTCAGCATTTGTTTACTCATTCGTTGTACTACGGATTTTCAAAAAATGAAATCGGTGACGTTCAGTACAAATAAAGCAGAGAAAAAACATACACATTCCTTTATGTGGATTTTGTAAGATTTAGACGCGCGCTCACAATAACAACCAAATCACCCAGAGCAACAAACGGCTAGCTAAAAAAAAATACGATATCGAAAATAATACGTGAAAGCAAACAGTTATTGTGAATAAAAATGTTTGCCTGAGGGAGGACTTTATTCCTTTGCACGACCGATTTTTTTTTTCTGGTCAAACAATTTCATTTTGGCATATAAAAACGCAAAAGAAAAAAAATGGCACTTTGCATTGGATCAAGTTCAATGTAAATACTGTTCAAAAATGCCGAAATATACTGGCGTGGAATGGAATGAAGGAAAACGGTCAAAAATGTGCTAAAGCTTTTATTGTTTGCAGTGAGGGTTGCGAGTAAGTGAAATATTTGCTTCTTTTTTGACTCATCAAACCAAAAAGATCTATGGAATGGCAGCACCAGAAAGAGAAAGAGAGAGAAACCAATATACAAAAGTGAATTGAGTTCAGCCCATATAATTTTATAGATATTGATATTTGCTGTTTTATCAGAGTGCATTTTGTTCGATCGGAATTTACGTGCCCGTTTATTGATCACTTGAAATTGCCTTCTCAAATGTATTCTTTACCAACAGCATGAGGAATTGAGCACATTTTTTTTTGTTTACTACTAAAAATACTTTATATGTGCAAAGGAATTCTGGTTACCAAAAATAAAGCCAAGCTCTACAAATTACGATCACAACCGAATATTTGTGAACATCGCTCCGAAAATGGTTTTATGGACGGCCAGCAAAAAGTGCAAACACATTCACATCTGTGTTACTTACTACTTCCGACACACGACATATATACACACACACATACACTCACTATTGAACACACACTGATAACGAAATAAAATGCTCTAATTTGCACCCCAGCCGATGAGATTATACATCAGCTCATTGATGTTCTGTATTCGTACAACACAGTAAAACATATTACCACTACCTTTCCTCTTCCTCTCTCTCTCTCTCTCTCTCTCTCTCTCTCTCTCTCTCTCTCTGTCTGTCTGTCTCTTTCTCTGAACATTTAGCTCATTCTTGCATTCGGTCGACGCATGAAATATTAAATTCTAAGTGATTATATATGTTTTGAGCTGTTCGTGCAGTATTTTCATGTTCGGCCTTCATCCTGGCCCATCTCACACTACTTCGTTTACCCTTTCTCTGTCTCTGTCTCTGTGTTTCTCCAAGATTTCTCTCATGCCGATGAATATGCCCATTTTCGTTGTGCCGGATTTCTTATAGCCACACGTAGCAAAGGGACAAAATACCATTATATCGTAACACAATCGTTGTACTCGTTATCACATTAGAAAATGAATACGGTTTTCTGTGCGCTTCGTCGTTGTCAGCAAAAATCCTCTGAAACACATGTACGCGTTGAACCTAGAAATGGATATCAAGATTTATATGGTGCTTATTTTGCACGTATCCATTTCATATGAAAAACGATGAGCGCTGAACAGACAAGCATTTTGCTGCATTATTGCTACTGAGCAATAGCATCAACGGCAAACGTTGAAGCTACGGCTAAATAATACAGTTAGACACATTTGTTTAAGACATTCGAAATAGTCAAAATTTTCTTAATGAATGCGTTCATCTCTTAATGAAATTTTGGAAAATCTCATTCAAAAATGAAACGTTTTAAATTTGACATCTAAATTCCACATCACTTTCTCACAGTCTCTCTATCTCCACCCCTTTCTTGCTCTTGCTCTTTCTCAGTTTCATTCCACAACGTAAATAATTTTGATTGCAAATGAATTCAAATATTTACTAAATTTAAAATAGTGAAATGCTGAATGAGTGGCTGTTTTGCATGCCCATTTCCCAACATTTTGCTTGAATGTCAGAACCGCAATCGAGAATTGAGTTAAGAAGCTAACAACAATGTTTGGCAACCACAACTGTGTCACTAATGTGCCAGCTCATGCATGAAAAGGATGCGAGTATTTTGTTTGAAATTCGTTTAATTCAGTTCGTTTGGGTTGAAGTTGTTCTCTTTTCTGTATGCTCCCGGTGTATGTGTGCTTGAGTGTGAAATAACAACTTTAATCATTTCACGTTTCCCGTTCCGTTGTATGAGAGGAAAAAAAGCACGAATATCCAAGCAACTAACCCAAAGAAATTGCCGTACATTTTATTCACACAACCGCAAGAAGGTAAAAGTGCCAGAAAAATTGTGAAAAACGAGCGTTCATCTGTTCCTTTTACCTTCTACAACATCTTTGATTCTTGGCCATTCTCTTTTTGTATTCGGTCGATGGCGCTTGATAGTGCAAGTGTGTTGTCGCTGGTTTTTTTTTCGACACCAAATGTAATTTAAAAACTTTTACACACGTTACACTTCGTCAGGTGAAACAGTGCGAATGCGAATATTCAAGGCTTGTTCATACTTAGTTGTGTGCATGTCCCGTTGAGTGGCGGAGGCACTGTGTTCAAGTGCAAGTGCTTAAATTTCTCATATTCGTAAATCTTAGCAAGAGCGAGTGTGGCATGAATACCGAAAAATGAATGCTACACACACATACATCGTTCGCACTGCTCGCACTGCTCGCACTGCTCGCACCAATGAATATGCATACGATAACAAGCAAAAGATTTAAACAAGCAATGGTTGCTTGTATGCAATACTGAACTCTACACAAGTTGAAAGACAATGATCGTATCTTTGTGTTAATATTTCTTGCTGCAGCAACAGCAGTAGCAACAACAATGACAGCGGCAGAGTTGCAAATACGATTTGTCTATGCCTTAGTTTGTGCAAAGATATTACGAAATGCCACATAGATTTGTCGTCTCCCATCACCCTTGTGGGTCGATGTGCAAAAACCTAGGCAAAAACCAGCCAATCCAAGACGATGAAAAAACGACTAAAGTTGCGAGAAAATTTAAAGACAGGTATTTATATAATATATGAAAAAGCTAAGTTTATTTTAAATTACTTCCTGTTGAGCGGCAATAGCACAAATAAACTGATAGTTATACATGAAATGCTTAGAATTTTAGAATTTGAACAATGCAAATGTTGAAACAATTTATTATTGTGCATTCGTAACACTCAAACTGAACACACACCCAACCACCCACCCACAATCACACACACCTAACTGATCCATATAAAACCAAGAATACAATTGTCATTGTCATTGGTTGTTATGGCGCTGCTAGATTTTACATCTTTATTTTTAAGACAAAACTCCGTGCCACGAAAATGCCACCCGAAACATTACGAAATACGAAGCCAAACATTTAAATATCAGTGTAATATGCACTTAAGATACATGACAACCGGCATAATGGATGCTAGGTAAAATTGGAACAATGTTATGTTAACCTGGTGATAATATTTAACCAAATCTCTTTGGCATACATTACTCTTCTGTGCATGTACTGTACATTTTATACATACACAACCGACCGACTTTACGTCGAGTTGGCATCCCAGTGGCACTGAATCTTTGTGAATATTCACAAAATAGAATATATATATATATTTGTTTGGATTGTTCGAGCTTTACAATTCGAGTGGCAATCTCAAGCGTGTGGAGATGCGCTGGCGCTCGCATACTGCAATTTTCATTGCTTTTGTATGCGACGTGCAATTTGAATATTTGCGCTTTGTGATGAGAGTTTCGGTGACAAATACCATCCCCAAAAAGAACCACAACCATTAAAACCAACAGAAAATGAGCTTTCGGCATTCGCTCGTATTTACGTATATGATTTGAATATTATGTCCACAAGCCAACATTACTCCGTCGAGACTGGCAAAAACATGAAAATCCTTCAGTGAACTCCTGCAAACACCGAATTTTTAATTGAAATGAAAATGAAATTTCTGTTGTTCTTTTGCTTTCTTCTATTTTCTTCAACACCGTTCATTACCAGAAAGGTTGCATTCAAAAGTGGGGCGCACCACACCCAATGGTACGCATTGTTTTGCAATAAAAATTCACAGCTATTTGATACTATTGAAGTCATTCAACGAAGTGCAAGCGCACTTTGCATGACGATGCAATATAATATCTCGAGTCAAATGTTGGTGTCGGTTTTTGTTTTTGGGTAGCTTTAAGTAATATCTGCACTTAAACTTAGCCTTCTTCAAGTTAATCTCCTGTTGTTCACTTTTCAAGATTAAAATTTATGATTTATAGAATGGTTTCCACGGTGAATTCAAAGCGCTTCCATTGAGCACAACATGCATTCAATCTTGTTTTTTGTTTTTAATTTTGCCACAAAAGCATCATCACAGTATTTTGTGCATTTACCCAGACCATAAGATTTATGAATTAATTCATTTATTAATTTTATAGATGAATCTAAAGAGAACTCGCCTTACACGAATTAAAAGCCTTTTTTTAAATTTACAACAACAATATACTGAATCGTCTTCTAGTAAGAAGATTCTGATGAATTCGGAATAATGAACAATGGTTTTTCGAAGTGCAGTAAAATCTAGGTGCATTCATTATTATACGGAGTCGATTATGAATAATAACTTGGTAATAAAACGTTGAATAATTTATATATGCAAGCGATGCTTATAAAATATAGTTCATTGTGAGTGTGTACAGCTTCGCTCTAGTTATATACCATGGCATGGTATATCACAAAAAAAATAATTATTTGCTGCACAAAAATGATCAATTTTAATCTCTCTTAGTGCATAACAATGATTTAATTACGTAGATCCAAACACTTCCGCTTCTGAATTTTGGATAGTTTTCAAAATATCCGAAAGTGTATTTAGCCAGTATCGAGAATAATGTAGCTCAATTCAAACTGCTTTTAATCGGCTTACTTGGGGATGTTCACACTTAGTTATACTCACAAGGTGTTCGTACCAAAAATTGATCATCATTCTATGTTTACTTGTTTTTCTTGATAATTGGAAATGTATTCAGATGAAAAAAAAAATCCGAAACATCCAACATGAATGCCAATTGCATGTGATTTCAAGGTGAAAATCAGTTTGAAGTTCATTACTAACGCTGTAAATGTGTCAGAGATATATCTCTCGTTCATAAATGAACGGATGAAAATCAAAATGTATCATGATATTTTCAATCCGGATGACTTCATCTCAGGCAAGGGGTAAAACCCTGAAACCCCCCAGTGCCCACTTTTGTTTTTAATGCTGTTGTTGTTGCAACGCATATGCTTTAACTTTAGCCAATTAACTAGACGTATTTTGCAAAGCTATATTCGTTTTTTTTTTTAAATAGACTGCTGTTTCGAATATGTTACAAATAACTTAATGAATAAAATTAATTACCAGCTTTAATGTGCTGATACGCAAAATCAACCTAAAATTTAATGCACTGACAAAAAAAGTGAATCAATATCGTGAAAATGATGGTTTGCACAATAAAATTCAATGATATACCTAATTATGCCAGATACATAATTCCGTCGTGTGCCGACTTTTCGTAATTACATTCTGCGAATGAGAGGCTTTGTTGTTTTTGAAATTGAGTTAAATACCCCAAAGAAATTTACCGCGATTCAATCGTGGTTGTTTTAATGAATGTCAGTTTCAGAAACAATTTGCATGGAATTTTATTGGTTACATTGATAGTAGATATTTGTTGATATTAATCAGAGTTTCAAAAAAAATCTTATACACAAATAATCCAAATTGTGTGCTACTGTATCGCTAATCAAAAATGCAATCGCAAAACAACCAAATCAATATGGCTTTGACACACGAACCTATTTTCCGACCAAATTCAATGGAATTTTAGGTTTTCAATTGGATTAAAACAGTGCAGTAATCACATTTATAGTAATTACTAATCGTAATTGTTATTGTGCAATCCCAATTCATTAATTATTTAATGATTTCACATTCGATTCTGTAATAGCAAAATGGTTAATAAATTAATTTGAGCTGAATCATTGTAATCGCATGACTAAACTGGAATATACATTGTTATCACGTATGTATCGTCACTAAATATGCTTATCATGAGTAATATGGAGCATTGGTTTATCTAATCGATGACGATTAATTTTGACATGTCGATTGCGCATGCTACAGAATACCAACATTTCGGTCTGTTTTAAAAAATAGATGCGAAGATAGTGAACATTTAAAAAATGTTCATTTTTATGGGTCAGTGTAACAATGGTTTTTTTCATATTTTATTATTGATTTGCTCAATTAAGCGAGACATTTTTGAATTTCAACCAAATTTTCATTTTTTTTGTATTGTTTGTATTCGGTTTTTCAAATGAAACAATTTTCATCAAAATAATAACAAATGCTTTTGTGTAGCAAATAAAATTGGGTCTAAAAACACAATTGGAACGATTGAGGTTGTTTTTTTCCCCAAACATAATCAGCTTGAAGGGGCAAATTTTTGTGGCAATTGTTTTGGTCAGAGTGCATTGAAATACAATAAGCATTTAAATATTGCGTTTTGTTTAAACAATTGTTATGCATTTAGTCAATCGATTTAATTAAATTCGACAATGTTTCAGCTTAAAATGGGCAATTGAATAAAATAAATGGAGTGCATTTAGCAGAAACACAAAAAAAAATTATACAACCTACTCAACTCTTTAATAGCCATTCGTCGGAAAATGGCATGCATATTGTCAGTTGTGGTTTTTGTTTCGGATTGCTGCTAAAATTAGGTAAATGGTATAGTGTTCAATACTTTCGCATTCAATATATTCAAAATTCCATAATTTATCCAGTTAGGTGCACTATATAGCTCATACACAAACTGGCACAAAAATTACTGGTGAATTGAAATAGAACCGCATTCAATTGGCTGGAATGTTTATTTTATTGTTGTTGAAGTACATAAACCGATGTAACAAAATCAAATTTATTGTTGCATTTAACATAAACCATTGAGAGGCCAAAGTTATATCAAATGTATACGTATGGTGCGATGGATAACACAGTGACTGTACAGTACAGCGTACATTGTACGTACACCCAGCAGCATTAGTAGCTACAGCAGCAGCAGTGGCATTACAAGTCGACAATCACAAATCTAGCACCAAAAAGCTGGAATAATATGTAATTTATATTAAGCTATAATTTGTGTCGTTCATACCATTTCTTGTATGACTGTTGCTCTCATTTGCATCCATTGTGCTACGGCCACATCACACACACACTCACCCGAATATACACCGAAACATAGCACCCCGCCAAAAATGAACAACAAGGAAAAATGATTGCCAAATAAAATAAAATATATATTCGCGCGAAACGTGCATTCTTTGGTGTGGCTTCAACGCCCGCCATTTTTGTTGTTGTTGTTGCTGTTGTTGTCGTCTGTTATATCGCATTGAAATCGTTTCGTTTTTCAACTGCAGCTGCGAAGAATGCGAACAAAAAATAAAACGCAACGAACATGAATAAGGAAAACCGAAAAAGAATGTTGCGGAAATAAGCGTCTAGTTTCAATATATATGTGTATGTTATTATTTACTCTAGAAAATTCCCTTCGGCATAGAAAAACTCATTCGCGTAAAATTTCCCACTTGCTTGTTGTACTGCTTTGGTGTGCTTGTGTTGTTTGTTTAAATACACTGTACGAATGAAATATGCTAAATGTGCATACCAAACCATTATCTTTACCGCTCACTTTTTTCTTCGCAGCGCATTGGTTGCTTTCATGCGCCCGTACATAATTCTTACAGCAAACTGATGATGTAGTTCCATGTTGTTGAGTCCAATTTCACTTGCTATCTTCATGCACACACACACAAATACACGCTTTCGTTCTGCTTTCATTCATTCACTGCGTCTTCTTACTTCTTCGTAAGGTTTGTGTATTTGTTTTTCTATTTATTGTTGTTATTGTTTGCAACATTAAATCCATCCACCATATTTTCACTTTTTCCCAGCCAAACGTTCGCTTCATGCGATTGCTCGCTATTTATTTTATGTTTACGCAATTTTTCCTCTTGGTTTAGTGTTGCTGTTTTTTTTTTCATTTGCCATCATTATTGTCAATGTGAGGGTGTGTACCAGATA